>JABJVR010045124.1:0-14948 GCA_025773905.1 Chitala chitala
ACGTGTTTTGAGAATATTGTCTTATTGTTTCTCTGTATCTCCCAGAGGCAAAGATATGAAAACGATATCAAGTAGCATATTAAATTAAATTAAAACAATTAAAATTACTTTGGTGACATGCATACATTTCATGTGACTGACAGTGGTGCTGGCTAGATTTTGCACTCCCCCCTTCAACCCTCAAACCCCCATCATTTCAATGCTTAACAATTTGACTGGCTACAAACACCATGCCAATGTGGTGCCTTGATGGCCAGGATTATTACCTGGTTTAGGGTTGGGCAGGCAGGAAGATGGGGGTTGGAGGATGAACAAAATGCAGTGCATGCTTCACAGTGCTATCAAAAGGGTCTTGTTTGCCATGAGGGTGTAAGTTTACCATAATATGGTGGTAAAAATAAAATTGTGAAAGGATTGTTGGATATGATGTTAATTTTTTGTTTTTCTTATGTGTAAGGTAGTTGTGAGTAGTCAAAAACATAAATGTTTTGTGTACATTCTAAAAAGGTTTCGTTTCCCCCCCCCATCCTGGGCTTTCAGCATCTGCATGTGTGGGGAGAATTGTGGGGGGGGGGGGGTTCATAGTCCATAGTTCACCACCACCTTCTCTGTTATCCTGCACAAAGCAGTTCATGTTTATGCATGTAGCTGATCTATAGGGGCACACAGGAGCCCCCCCCCCCAGCTTGATGAAAGGCTCGTGGAGGATGACATGCTGGGCTCCACTCAAACTTTTAATTATGCCACCCTTCATCCCTCCATCTCTCCCACCTTCATTTCACATCTTGCCCACACCTCTCTCTCCTGCTTGCTGCTGCCTTACCTTTCTCTCAACAAACGTGTCTTTTGATGCTGGACGCACCAGTCTCTCTTACTATTCCTGGCTCAGAATTTTATTTCCAGCTTTGTTCAATACAAATAGATACAAAAATGCATCTTTCCGTGACAAAGATCATTTTAAGAGGGGCGTCTGTAAAAGTGTCATTACAATCAAAGATGCTTAGTTTGGACTCTGTAGCTCAGCTGGATAATGCATCAGGGTCCAACACGTGGCTTCAACCTGCAACCTGTCAATCACATGCCCTTATTTATATTCACTGATCTCAGTGTTAACAAAAATGGTTGTTCTGCAAATTAAGGCTTGTTTTTAAATAGTGATAACCTTGTTTATATGGATGTAATTATTTCCGCTTTATGTGTATGTACTGCAATGCACAGGATTGTGAGAAACCTTATTTTCAAATGGATGAGAGATTATTTAATTTGGTTACTGTTTTTACTGTCGTGGTAGTTTTGGCGGGTATTTCAGACTTTTGTTGTAAACACTTCTCAACATTCTGAATACACCCATTTAAACACTTGTTAAAACTGGACTGGGGAGAGAAGGAGAAACAGCAAACAAATGCGGAGCATATGTGGAAACCTCTTCGAGACATCCCAGGTGAATATTTAATGAAGGTTTCTGAGAGAATGCCGAGACCTTGCAAAGATGTAATCAAGGCAAGAGATAAATTTTATTCTTCAAAAAAACTTTTTTTTTTTTTTACACAATTTTTGCTCAGTGCATAATTCCACATAAGTACTTTTCACAACTTTAATGCCTTCACTGTTATTCTAAAAGATAGAAAAGGGTCTCTTTTTCACGATATTCTATGACAAGGCGTGTCCAAACGTTTAACTATTAGCCTGCAATTGTTATATTCATTGCATGCTGTGTTGCAACACGC
Organism: Chitala chitala; assembly: GCA_025773905.1. Lineage (NCBI taxonomy): Eukaryota > Metazoa > Chordata > Actinopteri > Osteoglossiformes > Notopteridae > Chitala > Chitala chitala. The sequence continues at coordinate 1,728 of JABJVR010045124.1, forward strand.
CAAACTCTAGAGAGACATTGTTACTGCAGTTTTTGCTCTTTGCAATATCTACGCGGTATGCAGTAGATTTGGCCCTTTCTATGGACTCTTTCACACCCCATTGTCACAACGCATCTCCATGCTTTTTTGTAGCTGGCAGCTGACTTTACCATAATAATCGGTAAACAGCGCACGTGCCGTATGTATAGTTTAGATGTCAGCACACAGCAGAAATACGACCTTTACTAGTTATTTGTGTATATACTGTGCATGCTTAAAACATCCTTATTTAAACCTCTCAGGCTCTGCCGGGATCTCTGACCGCAGTTAAAAGCCTCACACAGTCGTAACGTCTTTCATACCAACTTTTCACACGAGATCAGTGCGAGATGTCAAACGAACGGCTTCAAAGCGCTGGAGCTGCGCGCGGCGACGGTCCCCTTCCACGTGAAGGTGTCGCGTGAGGAAACTCACGATTGAGATTTGCCACTGAGCAGTGTCCCTTGTTGCTGGGGCATTCGTTTTATGCGATTTGCAAGGTTGCAGATGTGTTTTCAATATAAACCGCGTGCGTGTTTAACGTAATCACCTGGTTTCACTCTTACATTTTAATAAAAGCCTCGTTACTGTTCGGTTCTAGGGTCGTCAATCAGGATTTTCGAATGAAATGCAAAATCGTCAGCGATTAATGTAATTAAATCATGCCTAGATTTTGAAATGTTATGACATATCCGTACCTGCAAAATTTTCAGACAAGTAAAATGAAACCATAAACGTAAACATTAAGTTAACCTTATAATGAACTATATGAACAGCTACACGGGTCCGTTAGTCAGGGAGCAAAGAGCTGTTTTCGATGGAGGATTGACATCCAATGATTCTACCAGTATTATGCCGCGTTCACATCTGTAATAAAAGTGCCCGACCGTTCCCGATTGTCCTACACAGCTAAGGACAAACATGATGACTGAGGGCTTTTACGATAAGTCCTCCTCATGATGAGCGTCGTGTATGAAACAATATTCTCCTCTGCCGATTTTCTTATAAGAGTGAATTCAGCTGCCTTTAAAAGTTAGAAGGGTCAGGACGTGGACGGTGAGAAATCCGATAGTCAGAAAAAGAGAGTATTGCTTTGTGTGTAAAGTGGATGGACTGTGTGCGTGTACAGATTGCGTTCCGCGCTATTAACTCTGTGTTACTCTTCAGATGGAAATAAGTCTTCAATACAGCGTTATCCTTCATGGCATCTTTTTGACAAAGAAGACTTAAAGTGTTCACATAACTGTTTCGGATGCTGCAATGGGACACTTATTATAAATAATATCCGGACCTGAAGCACAGTTTCATTGTGTCATCCCAGGATCTAAAGCAGGCCTTCCTACTTCCTATACATGTTTTGTACAGCATTTACAATGAAGGTTATTATACATATTTATGAAATTAGTATACAGAACAGCTAAGGTTATAGCACATGGCTTCCAAAGGTGATACAAGGCTGTAAAATCACAACAGGGATTTCAGTAGTTATGCAGGTGTATGTATGAGAGAACAGGGATTGGCCATGTTGGATGTTAGATCAGCATGGATAACCTTGCTGTCAGTCCCCACAAGGGTCTTGTTTGCCATGAGGGTGTAAGTTTACCATAATATGGTGGTAAAAATAAAATTGTGAAAGGATTGTTGGATATGATGTTAATTTTTTGTTTTTCTTATGTGTAAGGTAGTTGTGAGTAGTCAAAAACATAAATGTTTTGTGTACATTCTAAAAAGGTTTCGTTTCCCCCCCCATCCTGGGCTTTCAGCATCTGCATGATGGGGAAATTTTAGTTTTTATTCCCTTCATCTGTGTCTATAGAATAAAGATGTCTTAAGTGATGTCTTCGCATTAGATGATGAATGAGAGTTTATAGTAGTGTATAAAATGATGTAAATGTTTTAACATGTAAGTGTTTCTTGAGCAGACTGGCGGTTCTAACTGATGTTTATTGTGGTAATTGTTTTCACCAGTGTTAATATTTGTAGCACAACAAATGTGCATTAACATAAAAGAGAAATACAGCCAAATTCAGGTGTGCATAAGTAGTGCTTGTGCACGCTACTGAAAATTATGCATCGATCACTTAAATTTTACAAGTGAATATATGAGTGCGTTTAGAAATTAATAGCTTCTGATTCCATGATCATGTGTTTATTTTGGAATGTAAACACAATTATGGACTTCAAACATGCAACATTTTTGTGGAAAGTCGAAATGCCAGATTTGTTTATAAAAAATTAAATGGTAAAAGCTATCCAGCCTGAGGCATTAGTGGAGCAGAAGCTAGCAAAGCTTACCAACGTAATTAGAGGTAACGGTAACTGTCAGCAATGGGAAATGAACACGACTCGAGTTCATCCTCACTGGTATGTGGTGAAGCTCTTATTGACACGTGTGAGCGGGAGTGATTCAGTCATTATCAATTTTCTCTTCAAAAATAATTTCACATAAGCTTTCACAAGATATTATTGCGGCAATCTGAATGTTTGTTTTTATTGGTACACGAAATTTATCAAAATGCAAGACGCGGAGCGAGCACAGGGTAATCAGCTGCCGAAATTGCAATGAGATTTGTTGTCTTTGTGATTATCCAAGATGAAAACAAGATGAGTACAATGCAATGATAATGCTTTGTTGACTCGTGTATCTTACACTTCTGTCAGAAAAAAAACATCCCACAGGACAGATATCGCTACTAGACGTTCTGCTTTTCTTTTATTCTGAGATGTAGTTTTCATCTGTAGTGTTACTGTCTATACAGATTTTGGTTTCTTAAAAATGTCAGCCCTTGAAGGTGGAGGACGCAGAGGTGGAGGATGCCCTTACAATCTGCACAACCCTGAGGTCCAGCAGGGAGGCGTTTTACGTGGTGCTGTTTGCATTGTGGGTCAGAAGGTGGGCAGGGCCGTCTCAATTTCAGCCCCTCCTTATTAAGGGGCACTCTGATCTCCACATCCTCCCCTCCTGGCCATTTGGAAGTAAAGTCCACATTGACTTGTTGCCATGGTGATCTTGAATATGAATCACAGTGTGATTTTGAAATGCAAGCACAGTACGTGTTTGTGTAGTGCGAACAGTGGTTATTGTTTACGTTCCATCCTTTTAAGCTGATTGCTTCTGGATCAGCCAGGTTTATGTCCTCTGGTATGTTTGAGATGTTGCAAATTCCAGATTGAACTGCACCAAATGACGCCGAGCCTGGATTTGTTGACTTCTGTCGAAAAACGAAAAACGAGTGCAAGGTTGGAGTTCTTCTGAAATGCTACGCTTTCCCACACTTGTCTTATTAAAGTTTGTGAATGGTGACTAATAGCTTCTTGATAAACCGGGTGGCATTATCGTGCCAAAAAACGTTGACCCTTATTTGTGTCTCACGTCTCAGTAGAACTGATGCCAGTCTTTTCAGATGGCGGCTGCCTTAAATTGTTGTTCTTGTTTTTTTTCTTAGGTTGGGAGTGTACACGCGCTCACAGTGCCAGTTTGGCTACACTGGTACTGATCATTTCAAGATGAATGAAAGATTTTGTGGAAACACGATTTGCTGTTGGGAAACGCCCTTCTTTATTATTATTAGACAGTTGTGTTTACTGTTGCAGTGCTGCCAGACGTGTTGGCATGTGTGCTAGTGCCACTCAAGCTGGAATCTGCCTGTAAGGCCAAACCACCTCATTTACTGAACTGTTCTCAGATGAGTGGCTTTATCAAGACCATTGTGTTTTTTTTTTTTTTTCTCTTGCATTATTTCTAAGAAGATATTTTAAGTATTTATGAAATCGAGTGACAGAATAAACAAACAGGCTTATTGTCACTTTTTTTTTAGCTACAGGCTTTTAAAGCCATGTGGAATTGCAGGTACAAGCCTGAGTAAATAAAAACGTACGATAACAAGTGGCAATGTGTCCATCAAGAGCATTTCAAAATAATTGGGATGCTTTTGATTGTCATCTCTGAAGCGTTCTTTCACGAACTCCCCACTGAGCTTAAAAACCAAACACCTGGCAGTCATCACCTTAATTGGACAGGAATCAATTAATAGCATTGGTCAATAACACTGTTTGTAATTGATCTCAAGTCTGGGCCAAAGCTTTCTGGTATCCGATACACTTCCCATGTGATTTATATAATGCGGCCTGTTCAGGAAATCATTCTGTCTCCAAAGAATTAATCAATTGTTAAAACTGTGTGAAAACACTATTGATGTGCAACCCCCATAAGTCTTTCAATGAATGTATGTCAAGGTACAAGATATTGGCTGAAACCAATTTAAAGCATAAGTGAAAATCTTACTCAAAACAGGAAGTCAGTTTGTCTCTCTCAGGTTTATTTCCTGTCTACTGTCAGGCCAGGGCCATGATGTGGAATAAATTTATCAGCTGGCCTTATGGTGTGCATTGTACATGGTGGTTTAACAGGTGCCTTATTCCTTTACGTTTCCTAACTCTGCCATGGTCCTGTCGACTCTGTTGGCCATTGGGCTTTTGTTGCCATGGTGCTTGCTTTTATTCAGCCCTACCTCCTGGCTTTGGACACCCTCAGGTGGCCTGAGCAGGAGGCCCGTTATACCAGATGGCATCGTTGGTGCACACAAAAAACACTCTGACCTCCGACCTCTCAGAGTGATGTCTAAGATAACTGGCCTGCGCTGAGAGCAGATGTGACTGCTGCTGTGTGTGTATGTGTGCGTGCGTGTGTGTCTGTGTCGGGGGGGTAGGAGGTGACCACATCATCCCTGACCTTGTGTCCCCATGTAAAACGCAGGGGTCAACTGCTGATTTTGCTACTGGTTTCAAGGGTCACATGTTGTGGCCTGTAGAGGTCAGAGGTCAGGCCTTGTAAGCCCGTGCGGTCAGCCTTTGGTTGTGTCAAGTGGGAGAGCACTTAGAAGAGAGAGGCAGTCAGACAGCTTGCATTAATGTCCTTTGTGTTTCCCAGTCTTGTGTTCTGGAGTGCAGTGATTTGACTTTACAGTGTTATTTAATTTACCAGCGGCTTTTACACAAAGTGGCCACCATACTGCTTGCCCAGGGCATCTGCATAATAGTTTTCACTGTCATTTACATCTGCAACTTTGGTGCATATGTCAGTATTGGGTCTGAAGGTGTAGCTGTAATTGCAGAAGTGGCTGAACTGGAGATTTGACCAGTGAGTAAACTGAGCTACAGTGGCTGAACTAGAGATTTTACCAGTCAGGAAAGTGAGCTGAAGAGGCTGAGCTAGAGATTTTACCAGTCAGGAAAGTGAGCTGAAGAGGCTGAACTAGAGATTTTACCAGTGAGGAAAGTGAGCTGCAGTGGCTGAACTAGAGATTTTACCAGTCAGGAAAGTGAGCTGCAGTGGCTGAACTAGAGATTTTACCAGGTAGGAAAGTGAGCTGCAGTGGCTGAACTAGAGATTTTACCAGTTAGGAAAGTGAGCTGCCGTGGCTGAACTAGGCGGTTTGACTAGTGAGTAAACTGAGCAGTGTGGTTGGGCTGTTTTAAAAGTTAAAGACAAACAGCTTCTGCTTGAGTCATTGCCCAAATCATTCTACCGCTACATTTGTTAATGTTCGTGAGATTTTTAAGAAGTTGCTGTTTGTCCCTGCATTCATACTCATAACATGCGGAGTCATTTTTATACACTTCTGGGAGCTAATTTCTTTGGGAAATTTGGCTGAACTCCCCTAACCTTAACAAAATATTGTATTGTGGTATAAAAATGTTACTACTTCTAAGTGAACAGTAAGGTATAATAATGCATAATAAGAGAATTTGTAGCCCCAGTGTTTAATTTAGCCCTAAGTACCTGCAGTGCCACTGTCTGAGCCATGTTGTCATGCACATGACAGGTGTCGTATTTATTAAAGTACACACCTGTTTACCTGCTTGCAGTAATTGAGGTTGAAGCCACTATTCTCTGCCCGTCACAATTGTAAACTCACAGAGATTGACGGCTTCGCCCACTTTGGCCATGGTCTGTGCCCTCCGGCGAGGCTTTTCTGTCCCGCCATCCTTACGCGACCTTGTCCTCATTACGCGTGTTCAGCGACTCTGCAGTGGTCGTGCGGAGTGGGGTATTTGAACTCCTTCACTGGTTCTCTCCCACAGCACTGACTGTCCAATCACACGCTCCGCTGTGCAGCAGAGCACCCTGGGAATAAAGCAGTCCTAAAGATTTATGGCAGAAATTAAAGTTTTGGACGCACACATCAGAGGGCAGGTAAGCGGCTGAGAGGCCTGTTGCGTCTGTGAGTGTGCCTTTGAAAAATGGCCATCACGTGTGCTCTAGATGCACGGGCCTGATGGGTCTCCTCCCTTCATCCTCCCTTCTTCACAAAAGGAATATTTGGCGTCACAGTGATCAGCTGGGTAACGTGGACTATAATGAGCAAAAGGGAAACTGACCACCTGAAAACTGCAGTGATTTCTTCTTGAGCGCTTTTAATGAGTGGTCATCCATGTCTGAACCTAGCAGATATCGAGCAGAGGTCATCAGTTGGGACATGTTTACAGTACGTATGCTTACCTGTGCAGTAATGGCCTGTGCACACAGCGTTACCATTAGTGATGTAATTGTACATGAGTTAACTGTTTTGAGTCAGTTTTTGTACAATTAATAAGCTTCAGTTAACAAAAGTGATGTGATTCTGTGTATGGAGACAATGAGTGAAGGTGAAAAGCAGGGACAAGAAGACTGCATGAAGTAAATGAAATGTGGAATAGAAGGGTTTGGAATAGCTGTTTTATTACAGCTATATTTATCTTTGATTTCAGCTAATACTAACTCAGTAATTAACCAATGGAGGGGGGGTCCTGTCAACAGTGTCCAAACTGCAGTATTAATCATGCATGTAAATACTGGAGGAAAATTTAAACACGTTCATTTCAGGCAGGCATGGTGGTGAGTAACATGAGGTTGTGGGTTCAAATCGCATCCATGCCTCCTGCTCTGTGATTGGTCGGCACCCTTTCCAGAGCTTTCCCTGCCTTACTCCTTAGGCTGCTTTGGATAGGCTCTAGGCCACCTGGATAAGCAGTTGGATAATGAATGGATGGATGTTTATTCCAGGGAAAAAAAAAGTTATTAAAAAGGTAAGTGAAATGTGCAAATTGTTCAGTCTGAACTGTCTGAGAATTTACTATTTTTTAAGCATTTACTATGCTACTACGGCGATAACCATGCCTAATTTACAATATGGTATTATTAAAACAGATTTTTTATGGTCTGGCAAAGTATACCATATGGTAACATTGACTTTCTGTTAACTCAAAAATCCCATTTTGTGTTTTGTAAACCACCTTTTGTGTCAGAGATTATTGACTAAAGGAAGACTCCACATTCCTTCTGTTTGTTGATTGCATAGCTGAATTTGACTATGTTGTCTCTGGTGAGTCTTCTCCAGGGTCTCCAGGCTGTCTGCCAGCGTTTACGCCGGTGCTTGTTCTGTCCTACTTGTAGTCTTTTATTCACATTAGCCTTTAAAGTGTAATTGTTCCTTAACTTTGTGGAAAGCAGCTACCTTTAATTTTGATGACACTGCCAGTTTTAACTACTGGAAAATTGATCACCGGCTCTGTAAATGTGTGTGCCCCCCATCATGGGTCAATTGGTCACATTTTTCCCATGTCTCTTGTTTTGTTTTTGTGGACAAGAAGGCTTATATTACGTCTGAAACAGTAAAGTGGTGTCTTCGAGGGGTTAGTGAACAAGCCAATACATTGATATGAAGTGGTAGAACCTTTGATGAAGTCTGAAGTCTGGATCAATGCAGCAGGTTGATTACATTATCATGTATATGTCAAAGCTCTATGGTTGCAGGGGTGGATATTTCCTTTTTCCATTGCAGTGCAGTAATCTCAGACAGTGAGCTGTCAGGGTGGCCAGTGGGGGGACGGGAATAAGTTGAAGTAGAAATAACGTAAGAGTCTTGCTTGTGCTTTCTGTTCAGATGTGTATTCTGGGAGCGGCTGGCACTCAGGTGGGTTTCTTTCATGTCTTCACATTGCCTTAGGATGTTGACACGTTTGCCGTCGGTGATGATATAAGCGCAGCGTTGCCATTCATCAAATGAACTCCCTTAGAAAGACCACCGAAGGTTGTCTGCAGCGGTTCGTCTTGTTGTACGAGCTTCTCGACTTCTCAAGGCTAAAAAGAAAAAATCGTTTCTGTTGTTTCGCAGGATGACCTGAAATCTCCCTGGGTCTCAAAACGTTTTGCCTCTGGGGTTGAGAAGGTGGGGTTAGCAGAGTCGAAGGATGCTGGGCTTGATGGTTTCGGCAGGGATCCTGTCGGGGGGCAGATGTTCCGATGCTATTCAGCCTCCCTAAGACCTTCTGCTCTTTCCCCTGGTTCTGTGGACTGCTGATGTCGGACTTTGAAGGCCGTAAGATAATTGTGTTGAAGGTCATATTTTGCCATCATGCTTCAAGGTTCAGGAAATTGTTGGAAGTAAAAGTAAATATTTCTGCTGCTCTGAGTTTTGGCTCCAGATTGCATTAAGCGTGTTATAAAGTGCGATTCTTTGTCAAGGTGCACAGCTCTTCCAATTCTTGACTGCAGTGATTGAGTTTGGGATTGACTTTTGATGTTGCTTTATAGAAGTACAGGTGTATGTTTACTTTTTTTGTCATTCAGCATTTGGGAAGAACAGGAAAAGATTTGTTCTTAGCGCTTAGAATTTTTTGTTTATGGTTTGCAGGTCTGTCATGGGTTGGCCCCTGCCCTGGGTGTCCCCTGCCCTGGGTGTCCCCTGCCCTGTGCCTCCTGGGATGGGCTCCAGGCTTCCCGCATCCCTGAATTGGACTAGTGGTATGGAGAATGGATGGATGGATGGATTTGCAGGTTTCAAATGTCAGGTTAAAAATTTCCATGTTTTTTTTTTCCTTTTCTTTCAAGCTGGTCCTATAGAACGAGCACAGTCAATGAACTGTAGAGGGCCACTATATACTTTACTAAATATAAATGTATGTTATCGTTCATTAAAGGAAATCATGTCCATGCACATGGCTCCTCCTAGCTTTGCTTAAGTGCAGTTAATTTCTGGCCTGAAAGTTATTTTATATAAATAATAACGTTCCTGCTGGGAAGTTTTCCAAAATAAGGAGTAAAAATGGAAGACAAACTTTCTACATTCACGTTAGTTCTACAAGCCTTCATAGGCTCTGTTTGTCCTGACGAAGTGAACTTTAAAACGTAAAACAGTTTGACATTAAAAATATTAAATAGTAAATTGATTATTTTCCGTTTCTTGTGGTTTGGTCTGTGGTTTTGGGGCGTTCCAAATTCAGAAAGTGAAGAAAAAAAAAATCACTTAATATCTTGTAAAAAAAAACAATTAATTTTTATTTTAATTTTATAAAAAAAAAAAAAATTAATGAATGAAATAAAAATTCCTTTTGTTTTTAGTTTGGGTTAGATGCTGATGAGCAGTAATCTGTACTAACTGAACGGAATTTAAAAAAAGTCATCCGATCAACTCGAACATTTACGTAGCAAGCACTTGAGGTCTAGGTGGGCTTTTGTTCACCACGATCTCTACAGCGGCTGATACTCCATCAGATTTCCTTAAGCGTTCGGCAGCTCTCTCCCCCGTTCCTGTCAATAGTCGAGTCACCCGTGCCGTGCCAACTGGGCCTTGGTTGATTGAATCTGGCGTTTATAGAATTTAGATCTACCAATCTCAGCTGCAACAAGGGGGAAAATAGATCAAAAGAAGTACTGGTGTCAGCGTTAATGTTTGAGATGACAGTGGGCTCTCCTCAACGGAGTGGGCGGAGCCTGTCCATAGCTTCTCCCACAAAACCCTCACTTCTCTGTGTGTTAACTGATGTGGCCCTCTAAAACACCTTTCCTGGAGGTTTTTTTCCCCCCCAACCTTTAAAAAAAGAATCTTTGCCTAGAAAAAAGCATCTGTTTCACTTTGCCATGAATAGAGGCACTCAATATAATGACGTGGGTATTTTTTTCTTTGTCTGAACAGTGGATCGATTGCCGGCCACTGGTCTTTCTGAGAGAACAGAATTGTAGGAGCTCTTTGGTCACTGTGCTCAGCCTCCAATCTGGGACCCTTTTTGGTGCCACACTTTTTATGCTGTAAATTGGTACTTGGGCACTGAGTGTCACACGGAGGTCCCCCCACCCTCCCACAGAGACTTTGATGTGTTGTCACAGTGGATCAAAGACATGGCCGGCCGGCAGGTGCACACGCCTTTCATCTCGGCGAAACAAAATAAAAAGGCCAAAAAAAAAACAATGCAATCTGCCCTGCCTTGGCTGCGTAATGCTGTGACACTTGGAAAAAGGGTTGTTCTGGTCCACCCCCTGGTGCTTGTCCACCCCCCCCACCACTCCTTCAATATTTCTGTCATGCTGTGTGTCTTCACGCGTGGCAAAGCGATCCCTCGGACTTGGTTTACTCACACCATGCTATGATTTGTCAGTCTGTTTGTACAAGCTAGCCTTTCTCCAGGCACCATCTCATGGCCATCTGTAGCTGGAATGCTCTACTAGCGGGTCCCACGTGTCGTAGAAGGGCGCTACTCGCTTCTCTTAAAACGATAACGGAAAAATCCGTTACTGATGTTCTGTTGGCGGGGTGAGATCTGACTGATGAGAAGCCCACATTTTGTCTGTCTTTCTTCAGTACACTTTGATTTAGAAGAAAAACTATTCAACCAACTCATGAAGGAAAAGACCACGACGATTAATAGGTCCCTGCTGACAGCGGGGGCAGCCCCCCCAAACCCCCCCCCCCCCCCGTGTCACCATCGCTGACCCTCCATCACCGCCCGTTGACTGGATGACACCCAAAAGGATGCAGTCGCACATGTCTGGAACCTTTTATCTGAAGGAGTTTGCTGTTACTATGCAAACGAGCTTTTCCGCTGCTTCCATAAATCCACTGTCATGACGATGTTCCATGTGTGGCTTGACTCAGAGATGCTTGTGTTGGGAAAGTGACAAGCTCGAGTTATACAGCGAGTCGCTCTGTCCACTCTTCTGGTACGATTTCCCTATTCAGGTTTCTTGTTTTTCTCAATAGCCTCCCTCACCCTCCACATGCAGCAGATGCAAGTGAAAGCTGTTTCTTGACGCCCTGCCCATTTGAGCATGCGTCGCATTATCTGAACAGCAGTCGTATTGGTGCACAGAACACCACGTCCTTCTGGAGCAATTCAGCTTTAGACTCTGAATTTTCACCCAAACGGCAGTGTTTGTACCCGTGGCTCTCACGTTGTCATAGAAATGATGCTGAGCATTCCTTTGCCAAGTTCGACACGCAGACCGCGTTGGGCCGGGGCACAGTGTGCGCCCGTGTCACATGGCCGTCTGATTTTACTGTCAGTAAATGAAGACGCCGTCCGCGTTTGACAACGAGGAGCACCGGTAAAGTTCAAGAGCGGTGTGAGTGACAAGCACGCTGAACACAGCAGATGAGATTTGACCTTGCGCTCCCTGAAATAAGAATTCACCCCTTATCTGCAGCTCCCAATAGGTTTCATTAATTCATTTGTCCTAAACTGACATTTGAAACATACTTTTTACCCTAAACTTAATTTGTTTACTTCTGGGGATTGTGTTATCAGTGCACATGCAAAAGAAATGTTCAGTGCGGTTAATGAGAATATGGTGGACCGAGCATCAGGGCCTCAGCACTTTTTTTTTTCCTCCCCATTGTTGAGTAAACCTGAGCACAGCTATATGCATGGGTAACGTTTTCCTTCACGCTCGCTGACACGCGGGCGGATCGAACAGGAGACGTCAAGTCGTGCTGAAGCTGTGCTCGGTGCTACCAGCAGGCGAACGGTGTGCCCCCCCGCTCCTCTCCCCCCACACCCGACTCCCTGCATAATGAGACTATTGATTTATTCTTTTCGGCCTCATCATTGATTGGAGAACAAATGCAGGCCGTTCTGTTGCAGCGGCACCTTCGTGACACCCTCTCTCGTTTTCGTCAGCGCGATCCAAGTTGCAGCGATAACGGTCCGGAGGCAGGGCTCCTTAAGTTCGCCGTCCATCTCACGGCCCTTTCTGCTGGTCGTCTGTCGGACAAGTCACCATGTGTGAGTGTGTGTTTGTGTGAGTGCATGTGGGGTGATAGTTGCATGCTGGTGAGGGGGCGAGCTGGGCCACCGTTGCGAACAGATGAAATTTGCAGCAGCCCGGGAAACGTGCGAGATCGGAGGAAGAACGTTGCTCTGATCGCCCGCGCTGCACACATGGGCTGTCAGAACGGGACGGCTTTCCCAGACGTGGTGTGACCGACAGCTGCCGTTGTGTCGCTCGGAACGTGAAAGGATTCTCCCTGCCAAAGCGATGCGGGTGTGTGTGTGTGTGTGTGTGTGTGTGCTTGTGTTTTTGTACGGATATGGGGAGGGTCTGGCAACTGGTGCAAAGTCTGCAACCACCTGTTTGGGTGACTGTTATTTAATTCTCACACAGGTGGCACCGCCTTAGCCAAAAGCCCGATCATCTCTTGGAATCTGCGTTTAACTTTCTGAAGCGAAAGCCAGACAAACGCATCAAGTGTGAGCTGTTAGTGGGAGGAAGAAACGTTTTGTGGCTTTCATGACTGAACCAGCACACTCCCCTTCCTGTCTTTCAGCCTATATCGCTCTTTCTAAACATTACTGTAGCAAGAGGAAGGAAGTTTGTCTAGTCGGAGAGCGCAGGTAGACGTGACGTGCATGTGGACATCGTGGCTGTGACCCTGCCAGGCTGTGCTACGCTGAGCCCAGCCGACCCCCCGTTTCCCTGCTGCCTGCGTCTTACGGACCGCCAGGATGTGCTGAGGAGGTGGTGCGCTGCCTCTTCCTCCGCTGCCCTCTGACCTCACCGGCGTCTCCGGCGGGATCTCCCGGTGCGGTGCTGACCTTTTGAGAACAAGGCGAGCTTGACGCCTGGTATTTGTTTAAGGCAAGGGAATAAGCAGAGCTGCATCGATTGTGCGGGCACGCGAAGACGACGTGGTGGGACTGTGCAATCGCAGCTCGTGCATCACCGGAAGGCTGGGGGAGAGGGCTTAACGTCGGGGAGGGGGGCAGACAGGGTCTGTGAGAATGATGGAGAAAGGGCTTTAGCTTGGCCAAATGCTTCCACCCTGAATGACTAACACTAAGTGAAACTGTGCGTGTTTGTGTGCGTGTGTGTGTGTGTGTGTGTGTGTGTGTGTGTGTGTGTGTGTGGGGGGGGGGGGGGGGGTATAATTTGGTGGAATTTTTGGCAAA
>JABJVR010045124.1:14958-30491 GCA_025773905.1 Chitala chitala
GGCGGCGGGGGCCCGCCCGGGGGCGCCCGCCCGGCGCGCGCCCGGCCCCCCCCCCCCCGCCCCCCCCCCCCCCCCCAGTATAATAGTGTGGACTTGTGTGCATAGAATAACACATTTGCTTTTCTTATTTTAGCACAGCAGTTTTTAATTTATTTACGGTCATGTAATTAAATTCCAAATGTAAGTTTTTGTTGTGTTTTATTAATTTTTTTGAGAGAATATTTAGTGTTTTTGTAAAAATTATAACAATAATCGCCTGATTCGTGGGGGCTTCACAAGCACAAATGTAATAGGTAGTTAACATGACGAAACAGTGATGTTTCAAAACGGAAAAATTTAAGGTTTCTTTCTTTTTTTTTTTGTCCTAGATCTTCCTTACATATGATCTTCCTTACATGTGAGCTTCCTTAGATGGTCCATTTTGGACTTGGCAGTTGGCACCATCCAGGCCCTGAGTGGCAGAAAAGCACAGGTATGTTTCAGATGTTGGCAGTTGTGCCTTTGGGGAAGTGATCATAAACAAAGACGTATATTGTTCTCATCCTCCATCGGTGGAGGAGTCGCGCTGGATGCTGTCCAGCAGTCATGCTCACATCTTATCTGAGTACAGCGACCCCTGTTTAGGAGTCGTATTACTCCACGGGTCAGGAACGTCTGACGTAAAGCACAAGAACTCAGTGACCTTCTACATCCAAAGTCCAACTTCCTTGACTGGAAAAGCAGAATTGTTCTTTACAGCACTTCTGTACTGTGCCTATCATTTTATGTCTTGTAAAGGTTTTTATATATACATTTTTTTAGACAAAAATACTGGAGGTGATTTTTTTTTTTTTTTAAGTTTTATTGTGTTGCTTCAAGGTGAACGTGAGAACCTGTTGTGTGTGTCTTGCACTATTCTGAGGATGTACGTGGTCCCTGGAGGAAAGGGAGGCGGTCTAGGTAGAATCTATTATAATGCGTCCTGAAGCAATAAGGCACGATGGAAGAGAGAGGGAGACACAAAGTGGTCTCAGCACCTGACAAATCGCCCAAGGTTTTAACCTACGAAGTCATTTTCAAATGATTTATTCCTTTGGAGTTTCACTCCTAATCCTTCCAGAGTGTCCTTGTTTTTGGATAGAGAACATTCTCTGAAATTTCTTCGCCCCCATTTTATTTTTTATGACAGATAAACATCGTTTTATTGGTCTAAAATTTTGCAAATGAAAAGCTGTGTCCATTTATATATGTTTTTATATATATATTTTTTTATTCAGGGTGTGACATTCAGTTGTCAAGGAGACGGATTGCATTTGGTGTGAAATTGGCAGCAGTTCTCATCGCTGTTTATTCCTGGGTTCCTCTCTGACGGATGAATTGAGATGGATGGGAAGTTTGATTAATGAATTTCTGAAGGACAAGAATAGTACATCATGGATTTTTTTTACTCTCTTATTTGAGTTACCTTTCTTCAAGCCATCCTTACGTTTCTTGAACAAAGGCCATTTTGATCTATTTTGCATTGTCTTCATTAACCTTTAAACTGTGAAAGGGGTGTACATTTTTGAGTGACACGTATTGCCGCAGACCCCGTGCAGAATGTTTACTTGTGAACTGAAGACAACTGGGCTCGCCTGTATCACCTGTAACTGCTCATCGTGGATATTAGCATTTTTTCAGAACGCTGGCGGTGCTAATGGGATTGCCTTATGTAGCCAATCGTGGGACGCTCCTCCTAGACTGGGCGGATCCGGCAGGGTCTCGGTGCCACCCATGTGATGATGGAGTCAGAACAAGTGTGGCAGAAATCACCAAAGAGCTGCTGTTTGTGTGCTGGACCGAGGTGCTAAAGCTGTGTGTTGAAACAATTTTATTTTATTATTTGTTTATGCAGTACATCAGCATTTTCTCCCACAATCCCTTAGGCCCAGTTTCATGATACCGGGCCAACAGTCTGATTGAACAAGAAAAAATAAGTTTTCCACACAAATTAAAAGACAAAACGAATGAAGCCGTGCTGTTGCAGTGTGAAATAGTGCAGAGTCAGCACTTTAAATGTGTGGATTTCCTTTACAGGACACCCCTCCACCCTCAGATGCTTGACTAAGTCATATCCAGAAGACTAAAAATAGTTTTCATCCACAAACGCTAGCGAGGTGTCGTGCCCTGGCCTGCCATGTCCCATGTGTCCCCTAGATGTCGCCATTTTTGTCTATCTTTTCACTTGTGTTTCTGGCCCTAATGTAATCAGTGTTTACCAGCCATTCCTCATTTCCCCGTGTCTTTATAAACCTGCCTATTGTATCAGGTCCGTGGCAGTTATTGTTGAGTGTAGAGTTGGATGTAGTGGAGTATTGTGTAGATTTTAGAGCTTCATTGTTAGTCTCAAGCCTTCTTCATGCCCTTTTGTTGTATTGTGTTTGCCTTGTGTTTTGCCTTGAATAAACGTCCCTCTCTGCACTGGGGCCTCACCTCACCTGCCGGCTTGTTACACAGAGATTGTTTTGGGAAGCTGTATTTGTATTTTTAAAGATTTTTCTTTTAGTTTACATATATTTTTCTTTATGTGCTCTTTGCGTTTCAGTTTTTATATACAAAACTGCTTGGTTAAGTCTCTGTTTACATGCTAGCTCTAACATACTTTGCCACATAAAGTCACATGTTCTTTGGAAATTGCCAGTCTTCTCCCACATTCATTTGATCCACTGGTCTGACTGTAAGCGAGAACCCAAAATAACACAAAGGCTAAGTTAGCGAGACGCTTTTCCTAACCACGTCTTGTGGGTTGAGCTAGGCATAGATTCCCTGTGTGTGCATATCTGTGTAGTGTTTGGAAATGCATTTTCCAAGGTTCATCTCAGCACAAGCTTGTGTGTGTGTGCGCATGTGGCGGGGGGAGGGGGAGTAAGAACATAACTAGTTATTTCTTAATCTTTTGTCCTCTCCTCATGTCCAGATAATCTTTTTGACATCATTTAGACTCATCCTTTGTTAAGAGCTTGACGTGAGTTCAGAGCCTTTAATGGGCGACACTTGAAGATGAAATAAGTCTGCAGGAGAAGAATATTATTACCTGTCAGTCATGATATTCTCTTGTGAGATTGTCTTTCCTCTTCAGTAGAACATAATTTAAACTGTGACCGGCCAGAGGGAAAAAAAAAAAAAATCATGTGACCCCTCCCCCTCTCACAGTTCTGTCTGGTGGAATGACAAACAGGAGGCATGGATATTCAGAATTACATCTGAAATACTGACATGTGGAACCACCCCCAGGATGGGTTACCCATTACTGTATTTTCCACCAAATATTATTCTTACTTGCACAAAACTCATGTAAGCTTTGGAAGTGAAAACTGTCAAATAAAACGAGAACAGAATAATTGTAAATCCAGACAAAAAAATCACAACATTTTGTCAAATCCAAATGAGTCTCTGCTGGACTGTTGAAAAGCTAGTAAAGTGATGCAAAAGCGTTGGCTGTTATGTAAGTAATGTGTTGGATAAAGTGAAGTTAAGTGTCTACAGGGGCTAAGTTGATTGTAGGATTTTTATGCCGTAACAACTGCTCACACTATGTGAAAGATCATCAAAACGTAACATCGCTCATTTTATGTCGTCTGACGCTCAGCTGTGTTTGGCTTCGGTAGGGCTGTATACCCTTCCTGTTTGTGCTGTGACCCATTTCTGTCCTGGGTCAATATTACAGCGTACTTCACAGCAGGGCCACAGGAAGGGAGGAGAGAGACAAGCAGGAGAGAGAGAAGAGGGGAGATGTTCGTGGAGGGATCTGCTCAGGAGGAAAGGAATGTTCCAGAAACATCTGCTCTGTCTCGTTGGGTCTGCTGTTACTGGTACCTCGCCAAGTTAAAGTGGCCATAATGTGCCTGACTCAAATTCTTTATCCCCTTTATGACACTTCATTCAAAAGAATTTCAGATAGATGATCTCTCTCTCAGGCACACACACACTCACACTCAGGGATGTTAATTATGTTTGAATGAAATGGTCATCCATTCCTTAGCCTGTGCTTCTGCTCATGGATGCCAGTGAGTGTTTTACCTGTTCTACATGTCACCTGTTTTCACAGTTTTACCTGTTCTACGTCACCTGTTTTCACAGTTTTACCTGTTACCTTAAGACTGCCGTAGCTGTAAGTTTGTGATGAATAGAGTCCACATGCTCCTGTCTCTCTGGTGGGTTTAGTGAGATACTCACTCCCCCCAGGGTTTCTCATTGCTCTCCGGGGGAGAAGACAGGACAGTAGGTGTCCCAGCAGGACATGTTGGTTGGTGTGGTGTTTACTTTTCTGTTTATGGCTGATTACTGGAAAGATTGGTCAGAAAAAAAACTTGGCTTTCTATTTTTTTCCACCCTTTTTTTTGACCCTGGATCACAAAAGGACGGTCGTGGGGGGAGTGTGTGTACTGTAGTTGTTCTCAGATCTGCACCTGCATTTGCTAGGTGCACTCCCATTCACCGCCACCATGGATCAATGCAATTCAATCACAAGCCATTTAAACCCAAGAACTGCTTTAAAGCGAAAGGACGAATTCAGCTCAGCTGAGAAGTTTTGGGCGTGAAATTAAGCCTGCCAAAAAATGTTTTCCTTGGGAAAAAAAATGTCGTGTGGGAAGATTAAATCCTGGACCAGGTTTTCACTGTGTAATTGGTTGCTGTCTCACTAAACAATGGAGTCCGGAGCGGAGCTTCAAAACATCGTTTCCCCTGAAGAACTGGCTGCACTTCAGGTTGACTGGAAATGAAATAATTTAACAGAAGGTCCACCAGAAGAGGAACCTCAGGTATAAGAGGAACGCAACGAAAGGCAGTGGACCTGTCAATTAAAACGGAATAAATGGCGTCCCACGTGGTTGTCCACCCAGCTCCGTTTGGTTTTTGACAAAGAACCGGGTTTTAAGTCTCAGACAGAAAAGACAACACAAAAAATTTGACAAGACCCCTGTGTGACATGTAAATGAAGATTTTCAGAGAATTTCCTATGCAGGAGAAACTGGACGGTGATCAAATGTATTCTCGAATGCTGATCTAGTTTAGACCTGTGACCACCCATCATTGACATGGTGCCATTTTTCACTAAAGGCATAACTAATTACCAAAGCATGGAGGAGTCCATCTATAACAGTCAGTTATAACAGCACAACCAGTCGACTAACCAAGGTTTAATTCTAACTAGCAACGAGTATCATTCCCGTAAAACGAATGATAACTTGAAAATTATCTGAGATTATCCCATAAAACGTCACAAAATGATATGATTTAGTGCATTAAAAGGCATCATAAGTACAACATAATTCTGAGGCCCAAAACCCTCTTTTTGGCGTGCAGAGGGGCCCACTTGATGCTGTTTGAAAACAGTCAAAGCCTCTCAGCCACGTTCTGAATGACCCACTTCACAGGGCTGAAGGATCTGCTAAACAACTGTAAACATGTGTGTGAAGGCTTACCGCAGTCAGTCAAAATGGCTTTCCCTTTTTAAGTCCTTAACCTCTTTTGTCCTTTTTGTTCCTGTACTGGACGTTGAATGGTGGTTTCTGTGTTGGGGTGTCATGGCTGCCATTACCCCCCCCCCATGTCCTGTGTGCTCATGTTGAGTGTCATCTTCCACTGGCTTCTCAGAGAGTGAGGACACAGCCTTTGTAAATCTGCAGTTCCATGTTTTGGATGCGTGCTAATGGTAGTAAGAACTCCTCTGGTAACGGCAGACTCTCTTTAATGGGAAGACTTCCTCCAGGCCCTGAAGGATACTCAGTAATTATTTGACTTATGAGTGGCTACAGGCAATGCAGAAGCCAATCACGTTCACTGCTGCTGGAGAGGCACAGTGCCAAGTAGAAGTACGTTAGCACGTTAGCTCGCTTTTTAAAAAGGCTGCTCCTGGCTTCCTACAGCGAGTGATTAATACTCCAGCTTCATTAACTTCGTGGATCTAATCGGAGCTGAAAATTAGGTTCTCGGGCAAAACTAAGAGGTATATTTGAAAATGAAAACGTATTATTTACTGTGTACAAACAAATCACATCCTTTGTTGACTACAATGTGTTTGCATTAGTATACTTACGTAGATTTTTATTGTGCTGTTGTTACAAAGCTCTTAAGTTAACAGTAGATAAGTAAAGTTGAACGTCCAATGTTTTTGTAATTGTAGATAGAGCACTCGCTGATTCAGTGTGATCTGATAGTTACGCATAGGATGTACTGGCCAGCATCAACATTGACCCTTATCCGTGTTCATTGAAGAGGTGAGGACAGAACTAGCTTGTTGTGGTTGCAGACCTGTGTACTCTTTATCTTTGTGGGGGTGGGGTGGGGGCTAAGGCAAAGGAAGAGGCAAGTATGGTGTTGCTGAAACTCTGGGTTTGAGGGGTGGGGGTCAGATTAGGCTTGTGAAGCGGTGGAACACGAAGGGTGCTGTGTGTGAAGCTGAAGGTCCTGAGACCACAGCCTCCTATCACCACTCTTCACTTAATGACAGATTGTACACACAGAGGTGCCGAGCAGAATCGCTGGGGTTACAGCACGCTCAGCAGCCACGTCCGGGTGCATTTGGTGCACAGAAGTGCTGCCTCACACGGGTACAAACCTAAACACAAACACACTCACACACTCTCTGTAGTTGGAAGCCCTACACTGAGTGGGGATGCTCGTCAAGGAAAACCCGTGCCTGTTCTCTGTCTTTAAATTTCACAGAACTCTGTCTGACCAGCAATCATTTCTTCTAAATGTGTGTTTTATCACATAGGCAAAGACCAACAGAATTGTTACACCAGAAACATTTCTAATGGCTATAATTGACCATACAGAGGATGCTCTCTCTCACCCCCCTCTCATACTGTCACCTCTCACCTTTCCACACCTGGTTAATATTTATCCAGCCTGTAATTACCTCACTGCCATGGTTTCAGCCAGAGCAGATCTGGATCGTTATTAATTTTCCTCATGGCAAAATCTGAGCAGCTGAAATGACTTTAAACATTGCAACATTGTGTTATCAGTGCAGTTTTGTAGTCGTTAATTAAACAAATCATGCATCATGTGGTCTTTGAAGTTGAGAGACACATTAACTTGAGATTCATCATGCGTGGAGCGGAGTCTCTCGGTATCACTGATGGCTGCTAACATGTGTCACGCTGTCTTCATTTTTCCAGTTTGCTCTTTGTGATTCGTGTAAACCGGGTGCTACACGAGCGGTCACAGAGGTGGATGTCATTTGTGCTACGCCTCTCTCAGTAACAAATTACAGGAGCATGAACTCTGGCACTGCTGGGCCTCCATCTAGGACAAGCAAACAAAATGGCCACTCTCGTTATGAATGCCAGTGACACGCCACCTGTCCTGTGTAAGTAATTTTTTCATTCAAGGTTGTCTAACTGTTATAAAACTTCGATCGGGGTCTCCTTCCGCACACCGGATAAAAAGCAGAAATTGATTCAGAGAGCTGACAGGCTGCGTGCCTAACTTGTGGGCAATTTTTAAATTTAAATTAACAGCTAAATGCTTACTTTAATTGAAAAGTAATTTCACGGGGCTTAAACAGAGACCGTGGACTTCTAGAGGCTTCTCTCTTCTGTGTGAGGCCGGTGGTGTTGTGGCACCCCGCCTCCATCACGCTTTTCTCACACTGACCGTTGCTGTTTGACCTCCAGCGACTTCAGGGTTGTCTATTTTTTTGTCACTACATCTCAGGTTCTTTGTGGAACCCGTCTCAGTAAGGCTGGTGTACATTAATACCCTGGATTAGTTAGAATCTACAGCCTAAATATTTCACTTATTCTTTCTCTCATCTGTTGTTCTTCACAGTCTTCTAACTTGTAGTGTTACATTACTGTGCGTACCTTGACATACTCATTAAAGGCTGCCAGTGTGTAGTGGCAGGGACTGCCATATTTCAGACCTGTGTGCAAATCCCAGTTTTCCCAGTGATACCCTGTCCATGTCGGAGCAGAAGCCAAGTTCCTTCCATGGTATAGGACCATGGGGGAGGAATGGGGGGTGCGGACCCTGCTGCTCAAACGAAGAGCTTTGCTTTAAGCAGGAATTAAAAGTGGTTGCCTGTCAAATTAATGCAATAATTGCTCCTGCTTAATCGTCACAATTTATTGGTTATTTTTATGCAAAACGAACGCCTTCGCCCGAGGGCCAGTATGTTCCCTCGGTGAACACAAACAGATAATTAAACTTGCAGCAGTTCTTCAGTCTAGTGCACACTTACCTGTAAATGCCCCTTACAAGTTGCTAGGATTCAGGGACTCAGAATGTCTATCCATGTTTCAAACTTATGTACATTTTTAATATTTCATTTTTCTCTTGTATTTCTTTCTCTCTCTCTCTCTCTTGTTTCCTCTCTGAAAATCCTTGGTCAGTGACTCTGTCACATTTCATCCAGAAGCAGGACTGAAAGTCATGATGTTAATGCAGCAGGTCTTTGTTCTAATTAATTTTTTTTCCCCTCTGGCTTTTGCCCCGCAGGTAGGTCTAATGATATTTGAATGTACAGGCAATAGTGACATAAATGCTATATTGTGAGTGATGCCACGCCCATCTAATCAGTGCCAAATTAACTTGAGTAAAAGTGCAAGGAAAAAGTTACTCAGTGGATATCAGCGGTGAATAATTCCATGCATTCGTTTTGATTCTAATGTTTTGATATCGCAGTCTTAGAACTGCCTCTCCTTTGGAGTCTGCTGATTTACGTTTACAATTCAGCCAGAAAAATAGTGTTTGACAAGTATGGCTGTCGTGGCGCCAGCTCGTTCCAGTAATGGGCAAGTCAAAAAAACTTTTTTTTTTTTTTTGGAGAGCGCATATTTTATTCAACACATTCATCATATGGAAATCAGGCTCACAGCCTCACCTGAATCCCATTTCGATTCGCTGTATCGCTGTTGCTCATATGTAATTAGAAATTCGGATCACTGCGGACATGTTTAGGGTTCACCTCGCATAGTTGATTTTTAAGTGCACTCTGTTCCCTTGGCAATAATGAGGATGAGAGAAGTGTGTGTGTGTGTGTGTGTGTCAGAGTGAGGGAGAGGGAGACTCTTTGTAGTGAAAACGGCCCAGCAAAGTGGAAATAATCTCATTGCTGACATGAAAGCAAATGTATTTTTGATTCTATGCTCCTGGTTACAATTTTCATTAGAAAACTATGTTTTCTAGAGTTTTATTTCCCAAATCTCTTATCCAGTTCAGGGTCACGTGGGGAGGTTGTTAAAGGCAGAGGTGGGACAGCAGGCCAACACAGGGTGTATGACGAAAATAAAACGTGAACTATTTTTAAACACAAAGTTTGTGACCTCCAGTCCACTTTGGTGAAAACGTTTTGCAAGACTAATAAATGTCAGGCTGTAGTTTCCCATCCTGGCCTCTCAGAAGCAGTTTGTATGGGTTTTCTGTGAGGCTTTTTGATATTCAGGTTGTATAACAGCCTTCAAGAACTCAGCTGTCCTCTAAGTTATCAGTGTAGCATGTATGTTATTAAACTGTGTAAAAAGCCATACGAAGGGATCCAGGGAAAAGCCTGATTTCTCTTATACACACACACAGCATCCATATTTCACAGTGCTGGTGTGGTGTAACATGTAAATGTTGATTGGTGAAATCAACAGGGAGATTAACAGATGTTACAATGTTAGCAGTTACTCGCTGTCACCCTGGAATTGCCAAGCATGTATGTTGGTGTGTTGGATTGAAATATATCATGCCAGCAGTGTCCTTCCACTGTACATTAAATGCTGTGCCTATACACAAACAAGTGTGTGTGTGTGTGTGTGTGTGTGTGTGTGTGTGTGTGTGCTGCCCAATGTTAGAGATGTGATTTGAATTGTGCAACTGTAATTTGTAGAAGGTGCCATGCAGGACATGAGGGTTCCATGGTTATTCCTCTTTTAAGAAGGTTCACGATAGTGAGTGTTATAAAACTTCAGATGTCAGCAGGTAAACAGCAGACACACAATAGTGGGAAAAGCAGTGAGAAACTTCTAG
This sequence comes from Chitala chitala, assembly GCA_025773905.1. Classification (NCBI taxonomy): domain Eukaryota; kingdom Metazoa; phylum Chordata; class Actinopteri; order Osteoglossiformes; family Notopteridae; genus Chitala; species Chitala chitala. The sequence goes on from JABJVR010045124.1 coordinate 24,940, forward strand.
AAAAGTTAAACCTTCCCTGGGGGGGTGGTTAAGGGGGGGTTGTTCAGTGCGGATGTTCAGTCTATCACGCCCTGTCAAAAGCAGGCGTGTGCGCGTGTGTGTTAAAGCTGAGTGGTTTGGTTCAGTGCCCGTTTGTTTGACTCTTTGTTAGGGCAGCCAGTGATCCATGCCTCTGTGATTTACCATTAAATGTCTGCATGGACTAGACTTCTATCTTCTGCTGATACCACAGCTACTTTCTTAAATGTCATAAAACCTTGATCGAAACTAAAGTTTTTAAGAAGTGATTTTGTGGTTTTAATGTGACTTTGTGTCAAGTTTTATTCTGTGTGTGTGTGTGTGTGTGTGTGTGTGTGTGTGAGAGAGAGAGAGGGAGAGGGAGGGAGGGAGGGAGGATGAAGGTCATCAGTCCAGTGGGTCTACATGCTAGCTAATGCTGTTCCATTGGTCCCTTAATGTCAAACGACAGGACTTTAGAATTGTTGCAGAATGCCAAGTCAAAACCAAATGAGCGATGATCCTAATGATGTAGGATGGTGTCCTCTTTGTGCCTGTGAAAACAGAGTGGAAGAGGGACCACTCTGACCGTTCCTCCCTCTCAGATATGCAGGTTCCCAAAACCGCTCCCACATCAACTCGCCACTATGGGCTGTGTTCGTCTGCCTCGGTCACAGACTACCAGCAATACGAGTTTATCATTGTATAGCTTAGAGGTACCGAGTCCCTCTTTGGTCCTCACTGGAGTGTCCAGCACCTGCAGAGGAAACACCTAACATTGCTTCTGGGTTATCTCTGGGTATTGGATTGAGATAAAAGGCTGTCCAGGTTGGTGTTTTAATGTGTACTTTTTGAATCTTATGGGACCTGGTGGGATCACCTGCCGGGGGGAACATAAACCTATTGGGATTGCTTGAGAGTCCTTGTTTCTGTCAGTGAGTGATATATTCTGCTCTGCACCCATCAGCCCTGATGTCGAGGAACTTGGCGACTGTCAGCTCTGTGTAATGCTGTCTCACGTTAAACATGACATCAGTCAAAGCTGTCACCCTTAAGATGGTGGTGTCTTTCCTGCTAGGCAGTAGACAGGATCTCCAATGTTAGATGTTGATCAGACCCCCCCCCCACAACATTTTCCCCCATAATTTAAAAACCATTTTCAGTTAGTGATAATGTCATTTTATTTCATTACACCCAGCATTTACTGTTGTACACATTAAATATCAGATTTCACAAGATGGCTCCACTCATTTCAAAGCCAAAAAGGAAGTATTTTTGTCAAACATCATCCTCTATGTGCTCTCTTTATAGCTACTGTTATTTTTTTAGATTCATTTAGCAGCTGGACAGTCAGCACAGCTCTTCTGATTGACAAAGGTTTCAGTGAGCCAGTTTAAAAACAGCCAGCTTTATTTAGGAGTAGAAAAGAGATGGATCACACTGCAATTAGTTAACATGGACATTTATATATTTTGTTTTTTTCCAGTGATAATTTAAAAACTTTGTTTTTTCAGTACAGCCTAGTCTCAGTTAAAAGGTGTGGTTATAGAGGACAGTATTTGACTTTGCATGTCTTCTTGGAGCTTGGATGGTTTTTTTCCCCCTGTGTACTGGTGTTTTAATGGTCCTGCAGGTTTGATGGACTGGCAGCTGTAAACGTGTGTGCATGTGTGTGTGTGTGTGTGTGTGTGCACGCGTGTGTTTGTGTGTGCGCATCAGATTTATTACTGTCTTCTTCTGTGTATGTCTGGCCTTTTCTGGAAAACTTACGTAACAGTTATGTAAATGTGAAATTATTGTGAAGCAACTATATAATTAATTTTATTTCTATGGATATAATTTTAGTGTTCTGCAAGTTTTCATAATCTGTTTCTTTTTTTCTGCTGATGATAGATACTTTAAGTTGTTTTTTTAAACTGAAGTGCCTGTCATGGGCTGCTCCTCCTTTGAAGGAGAATGATTTGACAGGAACGAGAAAAGAATCATAGATTTTGTTCAGTCTTGCCATTGATTTTGTTAGACAAAGATCACCAATTTTGAATGAAAATATGAGATAGAAGTTTTGATGTGTAATTTTGTGGCAGAAAATACATTTTTAATTTGAACGGTCAATATTTTATCTAGACAGGTCCTTTATGAATTCAGTGGAACCAATTATTTTAAAAGCAGCCCATAATTAATCTACAGTTTTTCATTATTTTGAGGGTACATTGCAGATTGTAAGTTTGTTGAAAATTATGCAATTGTGACAATTTGTTTTCTGGTAGGCCCAGATATTTTAAAGAAAAATTACTCTGTTGGTGACATTCTGGCATCTGTGTTTTCTACCTACATGGTTATAAAATAAAATTTGTGAGAGAATATTATATTAGTGCTAAAAGGTGTGGTGTAATTGACTTTAAACAGATACATTTCTCTGTGATAACTGAACTTGCCCTGACATGCACAGCATGCAAGTGTGTCACTACCCAGCCATACTACAGACAGCCAAACAGACTGACAAGAGATGCAGTAATTTAGTTGATGTCAGGGCTGTGGAGCCAGAGTTGTGGAGTCAAAAGCAATTATTGGATTACTGGAGTTAAAGTCAGAGTCGGTAAAAATGTATTAATGTAAAATGTATTGACTCTCTGACTGAAATGTATTGACTCTCACTGACTCTCACTGATGTGAAATGTATTGACTCTCACTAAATTAGAAATTAAAACCTCAAATCTTTTTATCTATGCTTCCATTCACTCCATTGTTGCAGGACTGTTTATTTGCATGTTTTTCTAGTTTATACAAGATTTATATTCTATATGTTTATGCTTTCCCTTTACTTGTATAACTTGTGTGACAATTGCTTGACTTAATCGTGTGCACTTTGATGACAGGACAGCGCTTACTGTCAGTTAGATTCTCCGATACTGTTTGACCTCGTTTGTCACACGCACCTGTGCTCTTATTCACTGTAAGTCGCTTTGGACAAAGGCGTCTGCTAAGTGAATAAATGTCAATGTACTGTATATACCAATGTACAAGTCAGTTCAGTGTATAAGTCGACCCTCCAAAAATGAGAGATGTAATAAAGGTTTAGGCCTGTATTCTCCAGTGAATCAATCCCCCAAAATGATTTTGAACTTTTGGGCCTAGGCTTGGCAGTGGACGTCACGCCTCACCTCAGTGTGAAGGGCCCACTTCAGTCTGGCAGATGTTGCTTTACGGGACTTCGTCCTGAAGTGAGATGGCCGGAATAAATAAATCACCCGAAGAGGCAATATGTAAAGGGTTAAGAGAAGAGGTGCACCACTTACGCCCTCTTCAAGCCTTTTTATCGGCATCCTGTGGTTTTTGACACATTTCACAGCATCATGTAGAAGACTGTACAAGTACAGTATTTTGCTAGTTCAAAGATGGATTCAGAGTAAGGCACATAGGCAGGTTTTTAATGGTGTTAGTAATTATTCATTTATTAGTTAATATGTATTAATGTATCTTCTTCTTCTTCGCCTTCCTCTTTTGGCTGCTCCCTTTATGGCCGCCACAGCGGATCACCCTTCTCCATACCAACCTGTTCTCTGCAGCTTCCTCTGTCACCCCAACCTCTCTCATGTCCTCCCTCCCTCCGTCCATGAACCTCCTCTTTGGGCCTCCTCTTCTCCTGCCTGGCAGCTCCATCCTCAGCACTCTTTTCTCTATATACTCTGTATCCCTCCTCTGCACGTGTCCAAACCATCTAAGTCTCGCCTGTCTCACTTTGTCTTCGAACCGTCCTACCTGTGCTGTCAAATATGTATTAATATGTGGTGTTAGTAAATAAACTAAAAAAAAGAGGCTTCTGAATCATATGCTTCAGATAGGCAAATGATGCTGTAGTTAAAGGTGCTATAATTTAATGTTCAAAGGCTTTTGAGTGTAATTCACTGTACTACAGTCTTTTAAGTTTGAGTTGGCTCTGCTGTTAGCCGTGGAAGCTAATTACAGCTCCTGCCAACAAGCCTTGCCTGGTTCATCGGGAAAATGTAAGAAAAGCACTGAAACATGAAATGAGATACAATAACACCATAGTTCACACTTGTAAAATAACCTGCTTAGTTTTTAAGTATGTTTTGATTGGTTTAGTTTCAGAATAATTAGGGTTTCTTTGAGAGAACCTAGCAGGGAGGAGAAAATTCACTGGACATTTTAGGCAACTAAAGCGAGCACTCCATGTAACTGCCAAAGTGTGACTAAGTTACTCTCTGGAGCAGCAAAATTTATTAAAAATGAAATACATCTCAGCAGCTGTAAAGGACAGTTTCCAGTGCCGGTGTTTGCACTGGAGAGAAGTCCAGTTAAAATTTAAGCTGAAACACAAAGAAGACCGGTAATATTTGTATGCATTCAAGGTGGCGACATGCTTGTGTCATTACAGAGATGTGAAATGCCAGGGTCTGTCCTCAGCAGAGACCTTTGGCTGGCTAGTTCTGATGCTGGACGCAATAACCTACCGGTGTCAAGTAGCTTTGGGACCAGGCAATAATGCCACCACAAAATAAAGCCAGCCAAGCAATAAAGGGGGGTGTCCCAGCCTACTGGGAGGCACATGCAAACATGCTGTGTAAAATGTCATATGACTTTTCCAAATATAAAAAACATACATTAGCCATATGCAGAGAAAGTGGGAGCAGACTTGCTGTCGTGATGAGCACCCAGACAGAGCTGGCCTTCTGTAGAAGCCAGGCTTTAGGCTGAGGTGTGCAGGACAGCGTCCTTATTCCATACCCACATTCAAATCCCCACCTTGTTATGTTAGATGTTCTGAACATGCCGTGCTTTAGGGACAGGAGATCCGGTGGGTGGGAATAGTAGTCACTGAATGGGCTTCATTTATACTTATTGGCAGGACTGATAATACTGAACAATCTTGAGATCACAGATGGTCCCCGAGTTACGATGGTTTGATTTACGATTTTTTGATCTTACAATGACGACAGCGACAAAATAGTAAAAATATTTTGAATTTCGTGTAGCAACCAGTATGTTGGGATGCTGCTGGGACGCATCTCCTGCCTTTTGAGACGCCTCACTCTCGCCAGCGATCGACAGAGGTCAGTTGTCCTGGTGTTGGAGCGCGTTTATTGTGTCTCGATTTACAATATTTTCAAGTTACGATGGGGTCATTGGAACGCATCTTAATCACGAGTCGGGGACCACCTGTACTTGTGTATTTAATGAGGATGCATCAGCAGCAGCAACCATCCATCCAGTTTAACGAAGCAGTGAAATGCAGATGACAAGGAAACAGTTTTGAACTTAACTTTTTAAACATTGGAGAACAGCAGACACATCACACTGACTTTTCTGTGGACCTGTAATATAATTAGTTAAAGCCAAATTATTTAATGTGACCATAATTGTATCCCGTTGAGGAGCAGAAAGCCCAAATTAAGAGTTAAGAGCGCAAAGGGTGTTGGGGCATGGAAAAGCTTGTGGGGGGGGGGGGGGGTACAAAGGCCGAAACAGACAAAAATTCAGAGTAGGGGGGGGGTGAGATATAAAAAAAAAATTACAAAAAATGCCCATAAACCATA
>JABJVR010045175.1:0-30479 GCA_025773905.1 Chitala chitala
ACACACACACACACACACACACACACACACACACACACACACACACACACACACACACACACACACACAGTGATTTTCATACCTGTCTTTGGGGACCTCCCAGTTCTGCTGCGTGTATGCTTCAGCCCAACACCAGTACACCTAAGTCAGCTCAGAAAAGGCATGACGACTCATTGACAAGTGGACTCTGAAGGACTGATGGTGGAATCGAAAAACATGCAGGTTATGGCTGTACCTCCCAGAGGAGATACTTTACAACTTTGGTTCTTACAGATGTGTTTGTTTAAGGGGAATTATGTAGTATTCAGTTTTACTCGAGCACGACATATACTGAAGAATTCATGTAGAAGGGGGTTTATCAGGGCAAGGGCTGTGGCAGCTCAGTGTGGGACAATTGCATCTGTATCTACTTAATGGTCCTTTGTGTAATACAAATTAACGTGATCAGTGTCTCCGGGAATCCTTCTTTTGGCTAAGTCCACCTACTATGGGATGCTGTTAGTCTCCAGTAAGGAGCTTTGCAAGGATCCTGTAAACTGAACTGAATTTACTGTTGGCTGTTGTTTTACATACAATTTGTCATGTAAGGGGTACTTAGGATGGGGAAAAATTGTGTTATACTGGTTTTTTGAAATGATCATTGAATGTTTAAGGAAAAAAGTAACAACTTTATTTCTTGGTATCAGTGACCAGAAAGTCATTAATCGTACATGAACGATATTTGTGTACTTCTAGAATGGCGCAGAGCGTTGTCTTTGTGACCGTTTTTTGGTAGGTTTGCACAAGACAAGCTGTGAACATTAACCTTTGTTGTGATGCCTGTGGGTAATGAATGGCAGCCCCCCCCCTTGCTGTAGCATTCACACTGCACATTTATACCAGTACTTTTTCATCTTGTGCGTTCTGCATTAGTGGAGACCACAGAGCAGCGTGAAATCATCTCCTTTCTGGTAGGCTGGAGTGCTGTGCAGGGGTGCTGGAGTGCTGTGCAGGGGTGCTGGAGCGCTGTGCAGGGGTGCTGGAGCACTGTGCAGGGTTGCCTTTTGTTTTCTGGACAGCAGGATATTTGTTCTAAACTGTGTAATCTCCCCCCCAAAGCGATTTAGGTGTCATGGACAGCTATGGAGAGGAGCAGGGAGAGTAGGTAGGGGTGTTTAAGGACATGAACCTGAAGACCCTTTCACAGCAGAATAGCCATGACCAGCTGTAAAAAAGGTTCAAATTATACATTGCCTTTACGTAAAAGTAACATTTAAGGAACCGCACAGTTGTGCATTTCACTTTGTATGTTCACTCGCTTAAAGGTATGTCTATATGTCTGAGAGCACAGTCCATAGTGTTGATGACAGTGTTATTGTAAGCCCAGCAGGGCTAAGTAAATATTTAATGTGAGACAAAGTCACTCCCCCAGGCAGCTCCCTGGTGGACTTAACTCTTCCTATTGTTCTCTAAGGGGTGTCTTAATTGGGGAGGTTTTTAACCTGCAGCAATTTGCACGTTTGGCCATTGAGCAAAGTCTTGTGCTTTGTCTGGAGGCGGGTTACCATTGACCGTTCATTTACGTCCAGCATTCAGCGCTGGAGCATGTGTCTCCCACGTGTCACTCTTCATTATCCAGGCAGACGAAAACAAATTGTCAGACAACCCTCAAATTCCAGTTAACCTTAATGCGTGAAGACGATATGGGGATAGCTCTAATACACTGTTTCAATTATTATTTACCAGTTAAATTTTAATGTTTGCTTTTGTCCAGTGAGCTCTGTGGTCCACCCCTTTTAATAAATGGTTACGTTAATTCAAGTATGAAAAGAGAGTTTATATTTACATTATTTTAATATTTTAAATTCTTGGTTACTCTGATAATATTTTTCGGATGTTTTTTTTATCCAAATGATTAAGCACAATCAGTGAGCCGAGGCAATTGTGTTTTTGTACTTCACCGGATTTCAAACTGAAAGCCCTTCCAGAAGTTTTATTTTATTTTTTAAGCCGGAACAGGCAACATTTTAACGAAAATAAAAGAAGAAAAAGGTGAAAACTTTTGCAAATGAGGATGAAGTTCTGGGCAAAGGCTACATCAAAAAGTGTTTTATGTGTGTGGCCGTATGACAGGTAGTCAGTGTCGAGCCATGAGCTTGTTAGATCCTGCTGTTTGTGTCATGCTGGCGAGCCTGTAAGGAGAGCTCAGAGGAATCGTCTGTCGTACTGCGGTAATTAAGAGCGTCCATTCATCAGGCCAGTGTCCTGTTGTTAGTCTGGCTTTAACGTCACTGCATTGAGCCGCTCGTCGATGGCAACCCAGGGCTTTCCTGTGTCTCTCACAGTGTCCTTCTGTAATCTCAGCACATGTACTCCTTTGTTCTCAGTTGTTTATTTATCTTATAGCCAATTAGAAAGTAATGAATAAATTATGAAGAAACTTGTGAAAACATTAATTTGTGGTTTTAGAGAGGAAAAAAGAGGACGTATAGAGATAAATTGTAATACATTTAGTATTTCTCTATGATTTGTTTGTTTTTTGGTAGGTGGATCTGTCTGTCTCGTATAGATTTATATGTCTGAAATAGACTGAAAGAAGATCAATCCCCCCCAAAATACACTATGCTGGGGAATGAGTCTGGGGATACATTGGTTAAAAAAACAAGTACAAGGGGCTGAATTATGTGGAAGGGGTCAAGTTGGAGTAAGCACTTCTTCTGAGCTAGGACAGGTTCTTGTCACTCACTGTGGTGAGGGTTGACAGGGCTGTTTTAGCCCAGACAAAGAGATTCCCCCACCACACACACACACACACACACACACACATACACACACACACACACACACACACACACGGGCCCCTGTGGAGTGTGCTGGGGGTTAAAGGGGTCATGTGAGACAGATTTAGAAGCAATAAATGGGGATGTGGAGGATGCAGCCCTCATTCCCTGGCTGCTGGCATTGTGCTCACAGAGCCTTTAGCTGCTGAGGAGGAGGATAGTGTGTGAAGTAATCAGCTGTCTGGGTTTATATAGACTGGCTTGCTGCTGTGCATACTAGGACCGTTAAACTGGGAGGGAACTGACAGGTAAAGGATTATGCACCCAAAATGGAGTGTAAGATAATGAAGAATATCTTGAGGGGTGGGGTGGAGTATGAAATAAAACACTTGTGCTTTCTGTTTCTGATTGTCAAGGTTGAAGTGAATGATGTTGTCTGGTCTGGTTTGCCTTTTTCATAGATAAAACTATTTCTTGATTTAAAAACATGTTTTTAATCTTTTCAAAATACACATAATAGCCCATATTATTAACAATGCCTGTAATAAACACAAAAGAGCAAACTGCTGCTCGTGTTTCCCAAAGTGCTTTTCATGTCTTTTCGAAGCTCGCTGCAGCATTGATTTCACGTTACGCAGCAGCACAGTTTCTCACCACTAAAAGTGTAGTTTGTGGGGTACGTGTTTGTGTGAAACTAGATCCGCTAACAGAAGTCCTCCAGGAGCAGTGAGCCCTGCAGCTCTGTGGGCTGACCACATGCACTCACTGCCTGCTGCCCCCTAGTGCAGGAGGTCGGCTCTCTGGGAAAAGACCTCTCAGCACAAAACACGGCGCTCATGCTGAACACTGGACTGTATGTTGGGCTTCTCAGAATGACATGGCGGTGATGTCACACTCTCAGTGTTTGTATAGCTGGCAGAAGTGGCCTCTGTCTGGGCTGCGGGAAGTGATAGGGCTTTCTTTTTCAATGAGGAAATGCAAGAACATTTTGAAGTTACGATTTCATGATTTTGAATGGCTGTTTAAAAAAAATTTTATTTCTCGCTGTTTCTGAGTATATTGCGGCAGGTACGCTATGTGACCGTGGAAGAAGAAAACATACAGAGTAAAGAAGCAGAAAGTATGAAGTCTCATTAAGTAATATTGTTACATTTAAACCATGATTATCAGAATAAGAACAAAAAATGCTGTACAAAGTTTACAGAAGGATGTATGTGTTTTTAGACCTGTGTGAATTTATAGCCAGTCCTTGGGGGAAGGGGTCTCTCTCTCCCCCAAAATGTTCTCAGCCTAAAAAGTGCTGGTGTCAGTTTGTTTTGTGAAAGTGTCCTGATGAGGTGATGTGCCCCGTATACGACGCCTTGTATCCTCACTTAATGCAGGCCTGCATTGTGACTAACGAGATGGACTTGAAGTGGCCTGATTTTGTGATTGAAAGGCTGCCCCCCTTTTCCTTCAAAGGGTCAATGGAAAACGTGTCTGTGTCTGTGCGCTGCTCTGGGCCCCCCAGCAGTGGGTGGAGAAGCCATTTGGGGATGTTGAGGTCAGGGTACAGGGGTTACACGAGTCACACACCAGCCCCACGGCCAACACCGGGAGTCTGGCACATCTGCTGAGCATGTGAGTAGCACGTCTCAGCCTCCCTGCTTTCCCTGTGTGCTGTCTTGCATCTTGGCTACGAGACACATTGCACGTTATCTTCTAATACCCCCTCACGGAGCCAGGAGAATAACGTTGGTCCTGTCCACCCAAAATCACGATGTCTATGGCCCTGGCAGAGGGGCCCTGTTCACTCTGGGTGAAAGCACGTGTGTGTGTGTGTGTGTGTGTGTGTGTGTGTGTGTGTGTGTTTGTGCACAACTTTAGCTTTTTTATCATTACAATTTTCTCTCTGAAAAAGTACATCATGAAAAGAACTCTTGAAGATGTATCCTCTAAGGACACATTTTTTAACAGAACTCTGTCTTTTTAAAACACTAAAAATGAGAGCGTTTTTGTTTGTTCCAGTTTTCATCTGTTTTTCATTCCGTTTGTTTGGCTGGGGTTGGTTTTTTGTTATAATGAGAGTCAGTGGAAAGTCTCCACAAAGAGAGCAAATGTGTGTGCATTTGTGATGTCTGTGGATCTGTGTGCCTGTGTGATGGAGCAGGAAGGTGACATTATGAGTATTTATTCACTAATGTGCGTTACGTGTGGTTTTGAGCATGTGGATGGCAGGAGCTGAGGCCTGATTGGTGGGTCGGGAGGCTTAGAAGGGGGCAGTTTAGAATCTGTTCAAGCCAAGATGAACATGAGACATGAATCCATTTTGTTGAGAAACATGTTTCACTCAGCAGTTCTTTCAGGCCTTTATCAGGTGGTGGGGGGGGGGGCAGTTTGGTCAATGATTCATATGGAAATTGGGGGCAGGCAAAGGGGCAGGTTCTCACCCACACTGAATGCGTGTGTGTGTCTGTGAGTTCACGTGTGTGTGTGTGTGGTGTATGTGTGTGTGTGTCTCAGTGTGCAACCTGTGCTGGGACTGATCCTCACAGGCCAATGTACTCAGGGCACCTGCGCTTTTGGTCTATTCTTCTTGTTCACCAGTTTCTCCTGGTCTTCCTGTGCTGCCCGCCTCACCAGAACTTTCCCAGTTCACTGATTTGTGTACCATGTTAAGAGCTAGCATTCTATCTATTAATGTAGCGTTTTACAGTAGTCCTCTTAAATGTCCCATCTATGGGCAAAAAGCCTCACTGCACTCTGATTGCCTTGGGAAAGTCTAACACTAGAGGGTAAACCTTTATACACGTGTAGTGTAGCCCCTAAAGGTGTCTGGTTTTCATCTCAGCACTCTAGCTACAGCCAAAATGGGGAATAATATGATTTATGTATTATTTGAGCAACCCTTCCTAAAGAACCCAAAAGGGGATTGTAAAAACTAGAGAGCCCAGGATCTTCAACTGATTCTGCCCATACTTGTGCCCTGGGAGAGCTCATTCCTGCTGGTGCTGGTTTTATTGCAGAATGCACTTGCATTGCCTCTTAAAACAAGCTCTGCCAACAAGTTGCCAAAACTCATTGTAAAGTGATTCATTTACAGAACTGGGGGTACTGTACTGTAATCTTTTTTTGTTGTTAAACTGTTAGTTTGGTGTTGTAGCTTTGAAATGAGAACTCAAAGTTAGGTGGGTGAGCATACTGCTCATTGTAAGTCCCTTTAGCCAGTTTTCCATGGTTTACCACTGTGGGTCCCATTGAGTGAAAGTGGGAAGTGATCACGAGCGCAGAGTTAATCCCACACTGGGTTTCAGTGTTCGCTGAGATAATCCTGTCAGTTTTTTTCCTTAATTTGGAGCGAACTGAAAGAATTCCTGAAAGCTGTATTTGTTACCAGTAAATCGTGATCGTGAGAACATGACCACACTTTAATTGTAAGAGTATATGAGATATGCAACATATGTCAAAGTGTTGGTATTTTCGTACTGCTGTTATGATGTGTTTTTAATTGTATTTTTGATATTAAATAACAGTCAGATACAAGATGTTTCTTATTGCAACAAAAAGTTGCCTTTTTTCAATTGCTGGCTGTATATGTTACCAGTTACTGTATACCTCAGTGTGCTGTGTTTTCAGTTTACAGTAACTGTCTAAGAATTAAGAGGGTTCTGAACATTGAACCTTGAACACATGTTATGAAGTTTTGATCCAGAACACTGGCCTTATTGAGGAGATCTTCAGTGGCCTGAAGGCAGGAATCGGGTGGGTGGGTTTGGTTTGGGGTCGGAGGTTCCAGTAAATGGGATTTGTCTCGGAGGATATACCAGTCACAACCATTTTGTCTGGTTGGCTGAATTATGCTGCTTGTATCATGTGTTAATTAAGGCGAATCGAAAGTGGTATTAAACCATCTGCATTCTTGCACTTTTTTTTTTATAAGACCTTATCACAAAAACAAATACTTCATTGCAAATCAATATGTGCCCTAAAATATGTTTTAGAATTTGTTATTAAATGCATACACATAGGATTTACATCTAGATAAAAAATTATATTGTACTCATCTACGTCTGTGTGGAAAATGCTAAATTGTTTTCATTATAATTATCTTGAAAATAATACTGATTACTTTACATTTGCAAAGCATTACCAATAATACCAAAGATGGTACAATAATAATTACTTTTTTAAAATTCTGGAGTCCCTTACTGCACCAGCCTCAGAGATTTTTTTTTTTTTTAGAATTTAGCAGTAGTTATAGAATGAATACAATTTATTAAACTACAGCATTGAATGTTTAATTTAAAAAATGAATTTGTGGCCAGGGCTTTATTTGAATCACTGGAGATTTGAAGGTAAAAACCTTTTCAGAGTTTTCTGTGAGGAAAATTAAATGCAGACATCTCATTTTCATATTTACAAACTATTCACTTGAAACACCAGTATTGTGCAATGTGGTATTAATTTTAAAAAGGACTATGGCAGAAACATTTTTCTTTGTTTTTTATCTGTAAACAGAACACACAACGTTACTAAAGTTTATAATTTACATCAATAATATAACATACAGTATTAGTATATAAAATGCAGTATTAGCTTATAGCATGAGGCATTAGTATATAATATATAGTATTAGTGTGTAATATACAGTTTTCCGTGTTAGCATTTGTCAAATTGATTCTGTTTATAGCAGCTTAACTTTAATCATGAAAGTAATTATTAATCTAGTCTGCTTGTCCATACATTTTACATTTTGATGCAGATGTGTTCTCCTTCAAAGGAACCTTCCTGTTCTGTCATTTCCCAGTGCTGATCATAGTCTTCCTGGAGGAAAGCAATGTGACCATTAATGTTGAGAAGCTGTCCTCAAGTGATAACTGAGAACCGATGTCGATTTTTTGACGGACTTGGTCAGCGAACGCCTTCAAGGTCATCAAAGCCTTTTATGGTCAGCAGCCTGTCCTCTCATTGGGCATTTTTTGCGTCTTTCTTATAATTAAATACTCCTTGGTGGAATGGAGAGCCAGTGCATTGCAATACAAGAGACAATCTTTGTTAGAGACACGACCCTTGATGTTGTACGGTGTGGTGTGATGGATGAAATTGGTGCATTTGTGGACATTGGACACATGACTGCTTGTTTTGCTTGTTTCACTGCTTGAAAGAGTGTGTTTCTGTGGTGTGTCGCCTCATGGAGAGGATCCAGCGAGGGCCAGACAATGGGGTCACACAAGGGTCACACCTCGTGCCAGAAAGTCCAACTGTCTGGATTGATTTATCACCAACATATTTTTGTATATTTTTTGATGGGTTGATGATTATCTGACTAGCAAATGTGTAGCAGTGGGAAAGTTATATTTTTAAATGCACGTGACACATAGTTAGGTCGTGTTTTGTCATCAGATTCCATGTGCCATACAAGATCACAAGTTGTTATAGGACAAGCTCTTTGTTGCAAGGACATTGAAATGGTTCCTGACAGTCATGACTGTGTACAGCTTCCATGCGCAGAACTGTAACATTCCTTTAGTGTCATTGGTTTACCAAGAGCAAGACATCCACTATTGGTCCCCAGTTGCCATGACAGCAAAGAATTGTGGGGTGTGGACACACACAGCTGTTGAATTTTCTCCGTTTTTTTCAGTTGTCATTCCTTTAAAAGACATGATAAATAACCTCTCATATAGTTGCAAGAGGTCACTCAATAAAAAAAACCGTCTCATGCTTTGATAATAGATGTGATTTATAGTAAAATACTTAATTCAGCTTAATTTTTTTTAGTGTTCATGTATATAAATTTCAGAATGCACAGTTCTTACTTAGACGCACTTGTTCACAACATTTGTAGTAAACATTTGAAAAATGTAAATTTGGTATATTAAAAAATAAGTCCACTGGGTGCCTGAACTTTTTGCTACCATTTCTTTCTTTCTTTATTATTATTATTTTTACTATTAATTTATAAATTAATGTATTTTTTTGATAGAGTACTGATTTAAACTAATGGGGCATGGGTGCTAAAACAACAATTTTTACAGATGTCACAGAGCGCTAATTGAATATGTATTGCAGCATATTAGATTGAAAATATATATGATTTGATAATATGATGGTAAAAGCAAAAATTAAGTAAAGTAGGAAACAAAAAATCAGCAGAATGATGTTGCTTCATGGTTTACCAGGTTTACCAGACTGGTTACTGTAGTACTATGCTAGGTGTGCTAGAATGGGCTGAAGTTTGGGGTTGGGTCTGACTGGGTGACGCGGGCGTGATGACGCGGTTGTCGTCAAGGCGGCCGAGGACAGGCCGATGGAAGGGGGAGCAGTAAGGTCATCGAGGCTGAGGTGGTACTCCCCCGTGCTGTGGCTGTCTGTGCAGCAGGCCCGCCCCCCTATGCCAGTCCACTCACAGCACAGCAGCACCTTCACTGCCAAAGACGTCTCTTTGTAGGGAGAGTGGGTGAGCACAGTGTGCTCCTGGAAAAGGCAGCACCCCTCCACACACAGTCCACATTATTACTGTACACAACACCTGTAAATAAAGCAGCGCCGTCTTCTATACTAATTTAATTGTATTATTATTATTACTATTATATTATTATTATTATTAGTTTTAAACCTTTTCCATTTATTATGGCGTATACATTAAAATTATTTTTGATTTTATTGTACGTCTTGTAAAGGGTTTTTGATAAAATTAGAACTATATATGCTAGATTTGTTTGAAGGGTGTTTAACAAAAGGAACAAAATGAAATTACATGTTTTTATTACCTTACCATTCTTTGCTACAAATAAATAAATGCATTATAAAAAATATGTGTGTGGTGTGTGTGTGTGAGAGAGAGAGAGAGAGAGAGAGCGAGAGAGAGAAACAGAGTTTGTGTTATAATTAGTAATTTTAAAAAATAACTCATTTCGTACTATGCATTGAGAGTGTGGGAAATCTGATTTTTTGTATTTTTATGCAGACATTATTGTTGTGCAGGCAGACTAGGCAGCATTGGTGTTGTATATGAATTATGTGTTAAATACAAGCTTATTCTTACATTTTGTTTCCTGATTGGAGAAAGGTAGTTAATTTTTTAAAATAATGATGTAGTTTATTTTCCAGGGAGATATCATTAACCCTGCAATTTCCACTGCACTGCCTCCACTTCGACAAACCATACAGATCATGTACATTAAACGTCCTGTGAGCATGTACTGAAGGGCCTCTCAGGGGCTTTAACCCAAGGTGAGCTTCTCATTCAGGGCGCGTTGTATGGGTATGCGTGCCTTTGCGCACGCCTCAGCGCATCCTGCCTTTGTTACTGATGCTGCAGTGAACGCTCATCTTTGGCTGCACACACCCCCTTTCAGAGACACAATGATATTGTCTCTTCACCCCGGCGGTCCTTTTGCCGGTCCTTCCTTTGAATTTATGTGACTTTTGTCTCAGTTTTGTCCTTCTGCGGAGGCTCCACTCCAGGCTAGCTCCTTTCCTGTCTTCTCATGTGTGTCAGCAGTAGGAGCACAGCGGTCTGCGTTATGCAGTCTTCAGACCACGAAAACGAGCAGTTTGCTTTGGTATTTTTCAGAACGAAATTCTTTATTTATTTGAAATTAAAGATATACATTGAAATGTCTTTTTTGAATCTCCTAATAATTTCTCCTTCTGAATTGGGCTAGCGTCAAACCCGTTAATATGACGTGAGTACGTGAAATTTCACATTATGAGATGTTATTAAATGTTAAATAAGGAGTGTGTGTGTGTGTGTGTATGTATGTATGTATGAACATGTATATGCAATATATTTAGCATTGATTAATAGATTGTAAAAAACAAATATAGTGTGTGAACTATTTCTTCTAAAAATAACATGTATATTTAACACACCTTTCTGCTTTGCAGTGCAAGGCTTGAAGGTGTCAAAAACACACACCAGGTTAAAATAGTAAATCTGTTTTTCTCCTGTTTTTGTAATAGAGGAACAAAGAAAAATCGCTGCAAGAGTAAACGTGTTGTTTGTCTTACATTTTCGTTGCAGTGAGTATAGTCATTTTTATTTGCATCTTGAACTAGACTTTTGACAATGAGAGTGTGCAAACACACACACCAGGTGTATTGTTTGGGACAGCGACACTTCACGCCACCGTAAAACACAAAGCCTCTACTTGAATGAAGCAGCTGCCCTGAAACGCAGATCTCTGCGTTTCAGCCTCTGTCACTTCCACCTGTACGTGACGGTGATGTCAGCCCTTTGCATCCCTGCCCTGCGCTCTGTGCTATACAAAAACTGTTGCAATCTCAGCTTTTGTCGATGCCCACAGTCACTATTCATGCAAAATAGTTTGTTCTGTTTCACTCAAACCACTGAAGACAAAATAATGTGTAATACTTTTTTCTCTAATGTGGTTATTTCTGAATGTTGAAATTTATTTTTGAATTTCAAATACAATACATAAAACTGAATGCTTGTGGTAAATACATTTTAATGTATACTCTTACACATCTGTTAACGTGCTTTTACAATACATGCACTTAGCAAAATGTGGGTTTACTATACATACGTGTACTTTTGTTATAACGTGTGGAAAATTGCTATTAGTACTTTCACAAAAACATTTTTGTAAAAGAATAAATATTTAAATGATTAATGCTAGTATTTATTTTTAAAGGGCTTACAAGATTACTAAAATTATGAATAAAAAAGAAAATACATTGTACATTGCATTGTCCAGAATGTCTATACCGTTTTTGCCATTCTGCAAAAAAGGTCAAGCAAATCTTATTTTAAATGTTTTGAAATAATGGGGAAAATTTTGTAAATACAGCACTCAGTGGTACATATTTTTTTAATATTTCAAATTAACAGCAAACATTTATATCACTTGATATGAGGTTAGTAGACATTAATTGTACTGTGTGACTGCGTTATGAGTATGTTTTATTTTACTTAATATTCAGCCTTTATAATTACAACTAGAAAGCTTAATATAAAACTTTTTTTATAAAAAAGGAAAGTTGCCCGACATGGGACAGATGCTAACGTTTTGATTTCTGATGAGCATACAGTATAATTCTGGAAATAACACGGGTTAAAATAACTAAGACAGTATTTATTTAACTCAAGTAAAGGTGAGATGAATGACAAAAATAAACAACAAAGATGAGCAGGAATAGAATGAACATTATACGGAGAAATGAGGAAAATAATTGTTGGCCAACACAAAAATTTGGACAGCAAACAGCTTGCTAAGTTGTCAGTGTCACACACTCACACACACTCATAGGTAGGATTCATATTCAAAAGGCACCTGCTAAATGAATAAACGTTAAATGAATGAATTAATTCGATTGATAGAGGAAGAGGCACAATGACCAAATCAGACACTGCTTTTTCAAACACAATCTCCAGTGCCCCACCCTCTTAAACAGATACACACACACACACACACACACACACACACACTCAGTCACACAACACTTTCATCTCCCCCCAGTGTGTAGCTGTGCAGAGAACAAGGGTTACCTTAAGGCTGCTCCTTGGACCATGGAAACCTGTCTAGACCGTGGATCCACCAGACCAGCTGAAGAGGAGGCAAGTTCTTCTGCGGCAATGTGGAGTCGAGACGACCCCCCCCCCCCAGCTGCCGGGAGGTAAGGAGGCCAGAGAGAGCGGCTGCTTCCATGGTTACGGCCTGAGCATGAGGATCCAGCCATCGAGGGGGGGCCCTCTCTCATGCACCCATGCTAGGGCTCTACGTCGCTTTGGGAGGCCCGGACAGGCCAAGATGAAATCCCCCCCCAAAAGCCCACCCCACTTCCAGTGGACATGTTCTTTCAGAATGAAATCGAACAGCAGCACACGTCTGTCTGCAGGAAGCAACGAAAAAGGGGTGGAGAACTGGAAGAGATTGGAAGAGTTTGCATCACATGATCGCCATGAAACCAAGTTCTGCTTTCTCATTTGGAGAAAGACATTTTTTCTGTGCTCAGAGGTATTCTTTTCATTTTGGATAATTTGTTTTTTCATTGCGTTTCTTTGGCTGCTTTCAGCATGCACGGTTTCTTTTTTTTGCTTCTTTCCAAAGGCAAGCGTATCTCCTGCTTTGTGTGTTACAGTTTTGAAAATGAAGGAGAACGGGTTTTGTGTGGCAGGCTGAGAAAACTCCATTGTTAGATTTGCTACGCTGAAAATGTCTTTTTAATTAGGATTTGGGCCTGTTTTCAATTTTCAAGTCGTATTATAAGTTTGACAGTGCATGAAGCGAAGGACTTCCAGCTGCCTAATAGCTTTATATGTGGATATTTTATCATTCAGATTACTTACAGTTCCTCCACACACGCACTGTGGGTTTTCCCTTTAAATGATTTTTTGACGAAAGAAAGAAAAGGTTTTAAAACGGTGTTTTACACCGTCAAACCACATACCAATATGTTGTGAACTTGGTAGGAAACAGAGAACTTGATAAAATTATATTTATTGCAGTGCAACCTTACTTTAACATGCTGTAATTTACTATGTGTAGCAGCACTGTTGTATGTGCTTTCACTTATCTGTTTGAACATATGAGGGGGTGAAATTTGGTGCCTTAGCAGAGACGTTTTACATAAATGAACAGTGAAGCTAATTGTTAAAGTTAATCCAAGCTGTTTGTAAACGTGTCAGTTGGTTTGCATTGTAAAGCTTATTATAAACTTGATGAGATGAGATTATTAACTTAAATTTAATATTTTAAAGTGGCAGTATAATATTGTGCATGTGTGTCTGCATGCTTGCATATGTGAATATATGCTTGCATGTTATGTTTTGTAAATCTTAAACAGTGTTTATTGCCTCATTAATGCAAAGTGCCATGTTCAGACACAGATTTTTGGATAATTACTGTACCGTCTGCCTTTTACAAGAAAGCTTGATTCGCATCCCAACTTAGAAACTCGAGCCATCAAAGGTCAACTGAGGTGACAGTCGTCTGTGTTGCGGTTGGACACATTTGGGTGATTTGGGGGGGCTGTTGGGATGGGGATGGGGCCCTCTTGGAAAGTTGAATTTGTTCCTGGAGCTGGTGTTTGCCCCCTAGAATTAGAATAGACCAGATGGCCGCTTTGGAAAGGTGGCTGGGCTGTAGATTTGCCCCTCAGACCGTGGGAAATGGTCCGGGCTCTGCTCACCTGCCCCTGGCCTCAGACGGGATTAATGCAAATAGGAAAAATGGAGTAAAATGCGATGCAAAAAGAGGGGCGGACACCTTCATATTGTAAACTGTGGGTGGCAGTCAAGGTCACGTCTGTACCAAGATCTCATTTCTCAGGTCATTTTTCAGATGGAGCAACAGCGGCTAACTAAATGTCACTCGTGCTAAATTGTTAATTGCAATATTACATTTTTGCTGATTATATTTAAGACAATTATTTTCAAGTAAAATTAGTTTTTTTTCCCTTGACCATTAGGCACAGCCTTTAAATTGTTTTTTGGATATGGTGTACATATCATTTTCTACAAACCATAATGTGAATTTATCCAGAACTGAAAATAATGTTATGCCTTTATTCTTATTCTACTGATTTCAGATTTCATAATGACCAAATTTGCTAAATATGAAATATATTGTTTTATAAGTTCTTTCTGATGATAGTAACAACAGTCCTGTTTAGTTATCCTAAAGTTTAGGAAATATAATTCATAGTCTAAAAGATGCTCTTTATACACACAAAGTATGTGTACTGCCTACATTTGAGCTCCTTTGCAAATGTTAACAGTATGTAAGGTAATATAAGGTATGTGGGCAGGACAGAAGTGTAAGTGTGTTCTGTTAGAATAAGGGTTCACTCCAGTTAAGACTGAAATACAGCACAGTGACAATGAAAACACTCAAACAAAGCGTCTTCACAGCCACAAGTCATGTGACCAGAATCAAGAATGACCTTATCAGACTGGGATCTTATCGGACTGAGATCTCATAAGACAGATTCGTCTTCAGGTGCACTTAGACACCTGCCGCTCGACCTGGTAGTCTAGTGTTACATTGTCAAGGAGACCAGGGATAAAGAATGCCTTCTTTTATGTCACTGCGACGTAGCTCATCTCACAACCTTTTCTGTTAACAGTGTGTGTAGCAGTGGATGAGTGGAGTAGACAATGGCTGTATTTATGAATTTTGGATAGGTCTCTGAGATGACTCCATAATGATAGTCAAGAAATTACATATTATCTTGTATTAAAAATTTCACAAATATTCTGGCAATTTTGTTTAATCAAAGCTTTGATGAAATCCAGCATTCCATCCTTTTTTTTTAATAAGCTTTGGAAAAAACTTATCTCTGAAAGCAACACCAAAAATCAAATCTGTAGCTCATTTTAAACAGTATTTTATCAGGTTTTATTCAGCAGATATGAGTAAAAAATGCTCTAGCCATTGGATTGACGGCATGAAGAAATAAACATTATTTACATTTCTGCCCATATCACTTGTGTCTGCCTGGCTGTGGGATATTTTCGGTATTTTAAAGCTGCAATACCATACGGCTTTTGTGGCAAAGGTTGTGTGTTTCTTGAAAGAGTGAAGGAACAACAGTCAAAATGTGAACGGGAAGCTGCAATGCGATGTCGCACTTTGTACGGCATTCTGGGCAGTGTAGAAAGTTCCAGAAAGAGAGTGCACCCACTCCAGTTTTGTTTGCAGCCGTCTGGACAAAGAGAGCTGCAGCTGGGCTCCTCAGTAGCCCATCCTCCCTGTCGGCACCGCCCTGGCACCAGATTCTGCTTTGTATGCCAGACGGGACCTAAGGTGAGGACAGAGACAGCCCTTTGTGCTTGCCTCCCCCTGCACCCCGCCCGCCATCCTCTCTGCCCGCGTACTTAGTAAGTTGGCACCCAGAGAGAAGACTGGAGACAGATCAGGAGCTACGAGAGCAGCGCCGCTCACAGTTAAGCGACGTGAAAGTTTGGAACAAGAGCCCACACTGACGTAGCGAGTCATAGGCGGACCGGTGGCACACTGCGGGCATGTTACAAACCTCTGGAGCTGATGTAGTCCCGCCGCACCTGCGGCTGCCATTTTAGCTCAAGAGTTTCCTTACGGCCTGAATTGCAAAAGGAGACATTTCAGTAGTCAGTAGAGTTACATTTCAGGTCACTGTCAAGGTGCTGAAATGTTGCTGATCAAACTGAACTTTTGTAAATAACATAGTTTATATATTTTTAAATTTGTGTTGTGGTTGTTGCCTGAGCACGATTGCTAAATTGACCAATTTTGACAAGTTTCCATTTTGTTTTTCTGGCTGTTTAAAACTGAATGATTTAGTTTACATTGAGCATTTCTCACCCTATAAGTAACCTATAAAATAATTGTTTTTCCTCCCACATTCCTTTAGTCATTATTAACAGGGCCAATATGATGTAAAAGAATGCTCCTTCTTACACATTAGCAGTGAGCACTTGACAGTTCAGAGGGTTCTGATACTGCTGTATCATGGCCGTATGTGTGGTGGTCCCTCCTGTCCTAAGGCACAACGCCCCCGCCTGGAGGTGCGAAGCTGTCTGCACAAGAACAGGTTTTTCTGCTGTCCCCTTGGGTAGGCTTCCTCTGTAGCTGGCCATGAAGTCATTTTGCAGTCACATTCCGGTAAAAAGCAGCTAATATAGCCCTCATATTTACTCATTTCTCCTTTATACATCTGACACACGCTGAACTGTAGTTAGTGTTGCAGTTAGTTCAAAAGTACAACAGCAAACCCCAGTGAGTATGCGAACTTTATCCGCCGTCTTATCACACATCGCTTGCTGTTGCAGCTGAATGTGTTCTGTCAGTAGCCGCATACGTGCTCGACATGCACAAGTACGGCGCATCTCTTTGCTGCGCGTGCATCCCCCAGAGCTTGCTGACAGTGTTGCACACATACACACACACTGGTTCTCCGCAACATGAGGCTGCAGCACTGCAGCATACAGTGATGTAAAATTATAACACAAGCCTTAGACTGGTATGCCACGCCACCTTGGATTCATTTGTCAGTTCCTGTTACCTTAGTAAAAGAGCATGTCATGTTGTAGGGAATATAAACGGTGTACCATTCCTATAGGGGCTGTGTAAACAGGAAAATATAAGAGCCCTCTGCTATCATTTTATTATAAACACTGTTCTGTCTCTTCAGAGTTTACCATTTTTGTGACACAATTAAGTTTACCATTGTGACACAACCTGTTCTTGAAATTATGCCCTGTGTACATAAGTGACTTCACCGTGTAGGAGTACGTTTCAAAATTTGGCTGCAACGTTGTGGTTTGTTTTCACTCATATCTGGTTATAATCCTGTGTATAAAGTAGCTGAAAATATTTAAGTTATTAATTCAATATTTTGACATGTTTTCCGTACGTGTGACATTGTTGTCAGTACAGCAAGTGTTGAATTTATTAGTTGTACCACAGAAGTAGTTGTACTACTTTTATTATTATTAGTAGTAGTAGTAGTAGCGTATAGTATAGTATAGTACAACTGGTTGGAGGACAGATGAATGTGTTTTTGCTTAAATAACCACTAGAAAAAGATGATAATTCTGAATATTTTGTGTTAATAGCCTAGCTTGTGTGCAGCCAGTGTGAGCACCTGTAAAATTATCCTGTTGTAGAGAAACTGAAAGCCACAATCCAGTCAATACTTTGTTGTTGCTGCCATCCCTAAAATACAGGTTCTGCCTTGTCAAAATTAAGTCATTTTAAATATTTATGTTTACCTGAAATTGTTTTATAATCCTCATGGCCAAATTTAATGGTATTGACTTAATTTGTAGATAATTTTAATAAATGTAGATTTAAATTTAGCTGAGATGCTCCCTCCCCTTACAGGGGGAGTTCTGGTACCTGTTTTTCAGATGAATGGGCCTTTTCCAGTATATATTGACGTGATGTTACCGCATGCAATATTTTTCAACCTGGCATTTGGCTTGCTGGTTTTTCCATTTTTGTGGTTTGTAACTCTTTCACCCACTGCGGTAATCAGGAAATGTCATTTTAATCAATTTACGCCTTATTTCCTTTCAACACAATGGTGTATGACTGACAGATAGATGTGTGCAACATTGACTCTGTTTTCTGGTTAGTACATCATTGATTCCTGGATTTAAAGTGTCAAAAGTGCTTTGAGCTCACCCTGGACATGTCAGAAATCAGTCCTGTCCTACAGTCATAGGGCAGCATTGACCCTTTGGGGTCTACTATCCTCAGCTGTTTCCCAGAAGTATTTAGGAATTGTAGGAATGAAAGTTACATGCACCATGCATTCATTCTCTTTCTGATGTTTTCTTACATTTCCTGTCTGTGCCAATGAATGCAGGAGTCATTTTAATATACATACAAAGAAAAATTCCTTTTCATTCATTATTTTTAAATCATTTGTATAATTCATATTATTAAAGCTGGCATTGCACTAATTAAAGGAAATGACTTGTTTTGATGGAAATTTTTAAGAACCAAAATGTACTGTTAAAGAATGTTTAGAATGCACAATTAAGAATGCATAGTTTAGAATGAAGTTTAGAATTCACAGTTTAGAATGAAGTTTGGAATTCACAGTTTAGAATGAAGTTTAGAATTCACAGTTTAGAATGATGTTTGGAATTCACAGTTTAGAATGCACAGTTAAGAATGCATAGACATTAACACAGAAGTAAGTGAGCAATGTGAAGCCAGAGAAAGTGATCTGTAGGATCAGAAATAAGCACAGCCCCTGCTGTGTAACCTTTTTAGGAGCTTTGTCCTAGACAAAGGGGAGTCCCAACACCCCCCAGGGAATGGGTCACGCCACTCAGTGGCTTCTTGCACGTGATGTAACAGGTTAATGGGAGACAATGGAAATGGAAGGGGAGGGGGGCCTGCGGCTCTGTGGCAAGGGGGGTGAGCTGGACTCACCAGGGGCCCATAAGCCCAACAGCCCTCTCCTGTTTGTTTTCCTTAGAGCGCTGATCGCACTTCCCCGGGGAACTGCAACGGGACGCCACTCACATTGACTGAGGAGGATTCCCGCGTGCCTCAGCGCTCCCAGACAATGGTGTTGTTCCAGACCACCTCCAGTGGGGAGGTTATTAGGCACGATGGAGTGGAGTGCAGTGCAACCCACATACAGTCTGTAGATATAACAGCTCTACAGCTATGGCATTCTGCTGTCTGCTTGTGGTATACATCAATGCCTATATTTAATCTCCTTTTCTTTACTCTTCATCACTGCCTGTCTTTTTTTTATTTAGGCTTACGAGAACATAGCTATATGTTACTGAATGGAAAATACCTTAGCAAAGAGGAATGGTTAAAGACCTCAGTGTCTAACCAGAAGGCAACAGGTTAAAGTCCCAGGAGGGAAACAGAGGTTCCCTCTAACAGTCTTTAGTGAGACACTTCACCTGAATAAAGCAGACCCAACTGTAGGTTTTACTGGAATTATAAAACTGAAAGGCAGCGTACGTATAATCCCACACCCACTGTGCATTCCTTTGTTGAAGAAATATAATACATTGTTCATGAAAAAAAAAAATAAAACAATTTTTTGGCACTGTCTAGGACCTTTAAGGCAGAGGATTGATTTTTCTCCCAGATCTATTTAGATACCTTCACATTGTAGCTGGCACACCTGACAGTGTTCTTTTCAACCGATACTGCTGTTTGCAAGTTCATGAAAAAAAAAACAAGTATCGTCAGTATGGATCTGATTTTTCTCCACATTCTCAATATTTTATACTTGTTTTCAAAACTTTTATAGAACAGGCTGTATGGTATCCTTGAAGGTCTAATTAAAAAACAGAAATCTGTCCTAATATTTAGGTATTTCTCTGACAGGCAAAATGTATGTCCACACATTGTAACACTTGTGGATTAAAAAATTCAAACCATCTTCTACCTCCTTAAAAATTTGCTGTAGAACTTGAGCACATAACTGCCAGTCCTGGCTGTTTGTAATTTCAGCACTTCAGCCCAGCAGAGAAGAGAGCTCTGGCATTGCAACGTCTTTGCCGTGAAAGCCTAACTGCAATTATCCTCAATGGATAATGGTAGACTTTGCTGTATTTTGCACCTGAGGGCAGTTTTGTTCCATCAGCAATACTATATTGTTTTACTTAAATTTCTGACTGCCCAAAGAAGTATGAGATTTCTAAAGTTGCAATCCTTTGGAAATGTAGATCAAATACATGTGTAAGACAGGTCATTGTAGAGTTTTTTTCCCCTTTTTTAATGAAAGATAATAAGACATTATATTCATGTTTGTGTTTCTGCTTTAAGATCAATTAGTGTTTGATGACATTCATGGAAAGGAAGTTGTTCCTGGAAAGAATGCCTCACAACTGTAGAGTAACACACACCTACATGCCCTCGTTATAACATGATGTATAATGGTCCAGGTTCTTATTCTGAAACCATTTAAAAAGTTTTGGTATGCTTTTTTAAATTGACTGACATTAGAATTTCAACATGTTTAACCATCAAGGTACTCCCATCATACGGATAAGAAGAGGCACAAGCCAAGCTTCTGACTAAAGCAGTCAGCATGGTTCTCTGTAACTGGCCAGTTTCTGTGTGTGGTTTTATGTGTCAGAACTGTGGTGAGCGTGGTAAACCAGTCATGATGGTGTGCTTGGGAAAGATTGCTTTGCCGCTGACGTAGGCCAAGTTGTTTCTAAGTACATTTCCAGCGATGCCAAATGCGGGCACGTGGATGTCCGTTAGACATCCCAGTTGCTTATGTGAATGTAGCACTGCAACTTTTTGAAACAATTTCATCCACATAATGGCCCTTCTGTGAATATAATCATTGCGCTCACTCACCACAGAACCATCCAAGACATGTCACAAGAATAGAGCCATAAAAATCATAACCGTTCCATTCAACCGCAATTGGACTCGTGCTTTATTTTTGCTAATATATTTATGAGAGGGTGACTTTGGCTTTATGAACGTTATGACTTGGGCGGTTACTGACATTACGAAAGAATTTGTGTATATCTCAAAGGAAATTACTTCAGTTATAATCACTTTCCCCAAATGTTTAAATCAAAATCTGCGACGGGAATGAATTAAAGACTCGTTTTACTGTCGAAAGGAAAGCAAATTATGAATTTGTGCACAAGTTTATCTACAAAAAGATGAATGATGAAATATATGAATGATGAATGATATGATTTCCATCTTTTTTGACAGAAATCATGAGATGTTTTAGTCTGTACGTTTCTTGAAACAAAATTATATATTTGTAAATATATAAAGTTATGGTTTTGTTTTTACAGGGTGAAAACCAAGGATTATCCATGTGGCAAGGAAACATGGTTTGGTAAGTACTCGGAAAATCACAGGCTTTCATTTATGTTTTATTTTATCTTCAAGTAAGTGTTTCTTGGCCCCGTCCCAAGTAATAAAGTGTGCCTTAAACGTGTTTAAACTTTTTCCCCCACCATGAATCCATATCATAACTTTTTGTGTTTTTATACATTATTTTCAGTGTAGTTAGAATATTAAATCTTAAAAATACTTTTTCAGGTCTAATATTTTCCATTTTATTTTAAAATTTTATTAGAATTAAAGTGTGGCGGTTTTGTGGTTGATTCATTACGTTGACTAAATTATTTACTTGTTTAAATCTATACAGCTTTGTAATTTTAAATTTCTATTAAAGTAATGCAATAACATTAATGTATTAAAAATGTTTTTAATCTGTAGTTTTGTGAGCATATAGACATTTATGAGATGGGAAGTTTACTCAGTGTTGTACAAGTGCGTATATTTATTGTATTCGGTATAATATGTAGTAAAGGTGACCCTTGAACAACATGAGTTTGAGCTCTGCAGGTCCACTTACTTGCAAATGTTTTCAGTAAATATATTGGAAAATTGTATGGAGATTTGCAAAAATTGAAAATCCTCGCAGATGAACCATATTGCTGAGAAATATCGAGAAAATTAAGAAAAAGGTATGTCATGAACGAATAAAACATGTAGATAATAGCCTATTTTATCAATAACTACCATAAAATATACACAAATCAATTATAAAAAAAACTAAAATTCATCAAAGCCATGCTGCTTCTTTGTTATCAATACATGAATTATTATAGCTGTAAATAAATATGAATTTCCTTTTCACCTTCATTTTTATTTTGGATGTCTTGTTAGTAATATCTACAACATTACTGTTTTGTATCACATAAGACAGTATTGATGAAGGTCCCGGCAGACAGACAGACGACGTTCATCTTGTAAACAGACAACGCAAACTTACAGTTTTGATAAATGCAGTACAGTACTGTAAATCTATTACCGCTTGAAAATTTTCTGTATTTTGTTTTGTTTTCTCTAGCTTACTTTATTATAAGAATATTGTATGTAATACTAACATATAACATGCAAAATATTGTATGTAATACATATAATATGCAAAATATGTGTTAATAGACTGTATGCAATAACGCTTCTGTTCAACAGTAGGCTCTTAGTAGTTAAGTTTTGGGGAGTCAAAAGTTATATGTCTATTTTTGACTGTGCAGGGGGTCCGTGTTGTTCAAGGGTCAACTGTATGTAATACAGTACTAATATACTAATAATATAAATATACCATGCTTGGCTCATTCCAAAAAGTGAACTGAAACATTGGTGCATATTTCTAGGCTCACAACTAAACAGTACCAGTAATATACAAAATATCAGATAACAGAGTTTGACCGTTTGTGGAAGCGTATGCTTCCCGTCAGTGTACAAAGCAGTTTGAGAGGCTCGTCCCCTGAGAACTCATTTGCATACAGACTGTTGAGTGAGAGATGGAGAAGGGGAAACCGTGAAAGCGGCGCATGGAAGGAGGAGGAAGAAGTTCACCTTGCTCATTTCTCACTTCAGCATAGTGCAGGTGGACTGACGCCAGAAACGCAAAACACGGCGCAGCTTTTTACATGCGTCCTCTTACAGGTGTCTTCGTGTGCTCTGTAGTTTGCCTTGTACTTTTTCTGTTCATGTTATTTGTAGCTTGTTTTGTTTTCCCTGGTTTTATTTTAATTTATAGTAATGTAGTAATCCCAGAGGGAAATTACTTCTCTGCATGTAACCCATCCCCCAGAGGGGAGCAGTGGGCTGCCAGCCATATGCAGCACCCAGGGAGCTAGCACTGAGCGTCTTGCTCAAGGACACACTTGGCTGTGCTGGGATTTGGACCGAGAGGGTTCCGCATCTCAGCCCAATGGTCTACCCATTGAGTCACCAGGCCGCTGGTGGAATAATAATTATAATTATATATTTTTTTGCTATAAGATGCATTAGTAAATGCGCTGCTTTCTCCCTGCTGTACTGTAAGAGACATTGTGTTTAACAGACTCTTATCTCATGTCATCCCCAACACCATACCTGATGCCTGTTGGATTCCATTCAGCGTCCTAATATTCATCATGTTTTGTGCCATTTAAAGGAACTCATTGCATGTAATGGACTAATCATGCATGAATTTGTGTCTTTAGATCAAATTAGGCAATCTTTTCATGTCACAGAAATAAAAACAGAAAAATAGGATCACTTTCTTAAAATCTAATTTATATAATCAACAGCAGGTGTCTGCACAGTAAGGTGATGACATAGAGTTTTCAGCATTTGTGTGATCAAATGAGAAGTTATTTTAAAAATCCAGGATGGCAACAGCACATTTTCGACTTTAACACCAACACTGGAAGAATTCCCAATTGAAAAATTTGACCATATACTGTATAAATATTCACTCCAGGAAAGGTATATTCCATTTTGTTTGTACTCCCTTATAAATCAGCAGGATTATCTTCAAAAGGTACAAGGCCTTTTGCCTCATTCTCTTGAAAGTTTGGGACACGTCTTGGCGGTGAACCTTTATCTGAAGATAACGGAGACTCACAGAGGTTCCTTTGAAGCTCTCAGACAGGAGCTGTTTTGAGCATGGGCTGTCCAGTTTGCTGTTTGTTTCTATTTCTATGTAGATATAATTTCATGCATTATCCTCAGCTAACACCACCCCCCTGGCTGTTGCGGTTTTGCTCCTTGTGACACGGTGAATGGGGCGTGTCACGTGGTGTGTCTGGACTGAGATGGGTACTGCAGTCCACTGAGAGATAAGGAGACAGCACATAAATAATGTGGAGTGTTGAGCTGTTTTGAAAAAGCAGGTGCCACCACTTTTAAACCCAGACACTGGCCACTCATGCTTGGGTATAATCTCACAGAAAAGTCCCAGACGCCCAGGGCGACATGGTTAAAAAAAAAAAATTCAAGTTCAGTGAAGAGCAAATGATTTCACAATCCTCTTGAGGAATTTGTAAAATTTGTCTCTCTCCTTGGACCTGTGGGTGTGGTTCATGGAGTGTTGCTATATAATTACATCTGATTGCCTTCCAAGAATCTAATTAGGGATTAAATCTTGAATATTTATCCTAGGCTTTATGCTAATTTGAGCAATTTCACAGGGCACCACAGTGTGTGGTGAGTCAATTGCTGTTTTTTTTTTTTGTTGTATTATTGTTGTGGGTTTGTTTAAAGTTAGTGAGAGGAGCAGACATGGAAAGCGTGTCACAGAAACAGCTTGACTGGTACCCCAGATTAATGGTCGCCATTGACAGATGATGTTAATTACTGCACTGCAATTAGGGAGAGTATGCCATAGAACGGTGCTGAATAGTGAACAAGAAGTATTTTAAAGTGATCGGTAGCAGAGTAGAGCGAGAACTGTGTTTGGAGCACGTACACAGGCACGTCCTGTTTCGAGTAAAAGATTGCATTCGCTCGCTGCTCTGTTTTAACATGAACACCTACGAGTGTAAACATCAAAACGCATATAATGTGCCATGGCAATGTTTTTATTCATCCAAATAATGCTCTCCAGATACCTAAAGAAAATGTTGTCAAAATAATATGAAAAGCATGTCCTTCCAAGCATTTTCTAAATAGCTTCTTTGAGTCAGGGTTAGGGTATGAATCAGAAATGTGTGGAATGTAATTTATTCCCAATAACAATAGGCAGCAGGTGTGTGTCTTGGATAAGTACCTGAGTTGAGAGAGTTGGCTGCCGTATCTTCAATGGGCCTTTTTTTAATATCTGACGATGAGTCCTGAAACCAGAAGGCTCATGGTCTCTTTATATTTGGCTTTTAACCTGGGTGTTTTTTTTTCTTTAGATGGTGGTTGTTTCACTTCCTGCTCTTATTGTGCCCAGATGAAAATTGTATTGTATCACATGACCAAAATCAAGCAGTCTTTGTATTCATTGAAATAAACACGGTTGACCAAAGTCTGCTACTTAGCACTTTCTTACTCGCAGTGTCAAACTTCAGTTGTGGTTCTGTGTGTTAGTGTTTGGTACTTTCTCACTGAGATATACCAGTATATCATAAGACAGAACCTATAGCATGTGTCTCTATCATATTGCGTTACCGCTAACTGCACTTCTGCCTTGTTTGTGGTGCTGCAGTACAAGATTGCTTTAGTTAAAGCATTTTTCCCCACAGTTATGTGGATTCAGATGCCGCATGTGGTGTATTTACAATTGAATATCTTAACCTCGAATGTCTAGATACTTCTTTGAATCAACCAATCAAAAGCACTCTTACAAACTAGGAAAAGTTTAGCATTTCCAATTCCCTTTGATGGTAGGAGGAATTCAGAGCATAATCCACACACGAAGAGTCAAGGACATAAACCCACAACCTTACAAGTGTGAGATGATCATACTGCCCACTGAACCACCCTGCTGACATTTTCATTTTTTTTTCCATCGATTTCATTGAATGTTCTTTAAGTCGGTTTGCTGGCTGTTTGGGACATGCTCACCTGCAGGTTTATGTTGTCATTGACACTTTGGTCACACTATCCTTCATTGCCAGCTGTCAGTATTAATTAACAAACAATTTGTTTGGCATCCTTTGTCATTTTGTCTATTTTCACATTACTGTACTTTCTCAAAGACAGTAACCTAATTAGCATTGATCATTGCATTTTAAATGCTATTCAGACAACTGCAAAGACTGGAAATTTGATTTTGCCAAGTTCTTTGCTGTTCTGTGACTGAATGTGAAGCCTTTAGTGAATTCATATAAAACCTCGGCGTTAGTTAAAACTCAAGTTTTTATGAGATTAATGCCTTTTTGAGTCTCTCACAATACGCGTTTACTCATTTCGAATCTTTTTTTATTACCAAACAGGACGTTTTATGAGCATTGTTGACTTTGAACTCATAATGGATTGTTGCACTCATCGGTGTCTAAATGGACCTCTCATACACAACTTTTATCAGCTAGTCGATAATGCTGTTTAACAACGTGTGAGGTTTTTGGTTGCACGCTTTAATAGATGACTGGTGTTACCTTCATTTTTAAACAAGTTTGAAAACCAAATCACAGCGAGGTCCAAATCACCAGTATTGTGTTACTTTCTGCTCTGTGGATGTCACTAGTAAAACATTCATGCTTCAGCCAAAGTAAGATCTAAAATATGAACGTTACGACTGTTACTTAATGAACAAAATGTACTGCAGTCACATACAATTATTATGTCTACCTAACTTAAAAAAGTGTTAAAATGTTTCCTGCATTGCTGCACTACAGGATAAAAACAGGGAGGCTGAAAGAGAGCAGAGAAGGACAGGGCTTAACCTCGGCTGGGTCTGTGTGTTGTTCGGGACTCATTTTCTGTCTTGCTATGTCAATTTATTTTTGTCGTCAGTGTCCTGCAGGCTGTGCGACGGCATCCTTCTCCATCCGCCACCGACTGACCTGCCAAACAATATGTTTGTGCAAAACCTGGGAGCCCTGGGAGAAGCAAGACAGACGATTCTCACCTTTTAAAAGGCTCCTCAGCCCTTTGGCTCTTGGCTGTTAGAGGTTTGTCCCTGGTGAGGCCTGACAGCCGCTGCTGCTCCTCTGTTTCAAACATTCAAACGTAGCGACGGCTTTGCGTAAATCTGGGAGGATGAGGGAAAGACACAGACACAAACAAACGAGCTTAATTTTGTGCATTGTTTCATTTACAGTTCGCATTTTGTGAAATTCTTTTTGATGGTTTTTCTTATGTTACATTACTTGGTTGTGTATGGGACATATGTGTTTTTATTAAATTTTGATGAGTGTTCAGAGAACATGTTCACAGGTGTGAGTAAGCTAGGCACGTGCGGAAGGGCGTGCCTAAAGTTGTTCAAGCCACTGCCCCTTTGCCCTTCTTGGCTGAGTTTCCCATCCCAACTTGACCTAATAATTCAATAATGATATAGTCTTGAACATATTGTCAGTTTGACTGATGCTTGTTGAAACCCGCCCCTTACCATACGTCTCTCCGATCTCGGGAGGGCATGCTGGTATGTGCTTTATTTTTGCACATTGAAAGTGACTGTTCTACTCTGAGATGTTCTGTTTTCTAAACTGAAAGTTTTGATTTCTGCAAGTGGTTGGACGTTACCAAAACAGTAAATTATATACAGCAAATTATACAATTGTGATGCAGTGTTTTGGAATTATTCTCATGGTGACATAAATATTTGTTATTTGAATGGCAAAGTATTAAACATTTTTTACGTGAGGTTAGTATTGTCTATGATGATAGCCAAGATAGTTAACCTGTTTGCTGAGTTAATGAAGTCTAAAATACTTTGTTTTGGTAATTTAGTAATTTTACAATATTACAGCCACTGTTATTATAAACAGCTTTGTCAGAGTTAGTTTTTATGATTAATTACGTTAGCTTGATTGTACCAATAAACTACCTTTCTGAAAAATTTTGTCAACTCATATGGTTTAGTTTGCCATGATGTGACAGGCTAATCAAAGCAGGATGCAAGATTCCGTTCATAATTTGTAAATATAAGGTCATATTTTAGTGTGTAAGAGTTAATATTGGCTAGTGGACATTATTAATAGTGTAACAATGCCAAGCCAAAAGGCAGAGAGAAAAGGAGCTAAGAGGGCAGTCAGAACATGTGGCTGTTTGCACAGCTGGGTCCAAAGCAGCAACAGAATAGTCAATATGGTGATAATTTTGTGAAATCAGAAATGGACACAAAACGTGATAAACAGCTTTGTCAGGGTTAGTTTTTATGATTAATTACATTAGCTTGATTGTACCAATAAACTACCTTTCTGTTAATATATTCTGTTAACTGCATAATGACATACTAAAAAAAAAATTTCAGTATGAATTTAGAATTTGTTGACCATTGTCTGGTAGCTACCATTGGCATATCTATGGTGGTGTCTTTTTTGGGGGGGTGGATGCCTTTTTTCTGTGCTCAAGTCACTGCCCTTCCAAATGTCTGTGCACAGCCCTGCAGTGGCCTGCTGAGTTCGCTCTGCTTATTTTGGTAACTTACTGGTTACATGTAGTTAAAATGCTTTGTTGACCTGAATAAATTTAAATAATAAACACATACTTCGTTCATGGAACCTGTTTTAATACCTCTTCTACCATTAACAAACTGTAATTTCTTTTATTGTCATGTACACTGGTCTCAATGCAGATTTTATCTCTGGCCTTGTGTTTCTGGGTCAGAATTAATGTTTAGTATAGTCCTTAAAACTGGGAATTGCCTGTCAAGATTTTGTGCTTTGGAACTTTAAGAGATCAGGATTCCGTGATGCTGAAGGGTACATCACGGTTACTTCTTGCATGCAGAAATGTAAACTTGTGGTCACAAGCCTTTAAACATTTCACTTTCTAAAGTTAAGTATGTTAATCGTCAGAGGATTGACGAAGTTGGATCAGATGACACAAAACCGCGTCCCCTGTTGTACATCATTTTGTCACTGCTGCTGACAGCCGTAACCAGTAATGCATGGAAGATTTACATGAAAGAAAATTCCTTAAAAATGCGTTTTCATTACATTGGCTGTGTGGCTTAGGATGGATTAATGTTCTGGGCTATTTAGCATTAGATCCCGTCTGACGTCAGAGTATTTACATAGAATGTATAGCTTGATCTGTTTTGTGAAACAATAAACGAATACTGACTTGGATGGAAATGTGGCTTTTAAGCATACCCTGCTCTGGTATGTTTCACACTCAGGAAACTGAAATGGAAGCACAAAGAAGAATAGGTTGTTATTGCTCTTGCTCATAAGATTTGTTTTGAATTTTGTCACACATTTTGCTTAAAGCAAACACGTCCTCAGTTTGAATATAACTGTGTGTGTGTGTGTGTGTGTGTGTGTGTGTGTGTCTGTCAGAAAGATCAGTTTGCTTTGCTGCATTCTGATTATGCTGAATTTCCACCTCTTCATTTTGCAAGGAGCGGCTGTCTCATTTTTGCTCTCTGCCTGTTTGGGAGGGGGGGGGGTTAATCTTCCTTTCTTCCTGTGGCTTACTCTGAACTCTGACCCCAGTCTGCCGCCTGCTGCGGATATGAAATTACCCCTCCTTCGGGTGTAGAGGCGAGCTGGGGACCGACTTGTTGTAATAAATTTGATTCAGGCAGTCGGGGTGCAGGCGAAGCGACGGACTCGTGGGATTTCTCCGAGCGTTGTGCTGTTTCTGAAATCAGGCTGGGAAAACAGGCGCTCCACAGCTCGGCACTCAGAGGCACGGCTACAGGAAACACTTTCCCTGAACCTATCATAATAATTTGGATAATTGCATTCATGCATATAAACAATTACCATTTGCATAGCTGTTCTTCTTCATTTTGTCCCCATTTAGTAGTTAGATTGCATTTATTGTGTTACACTGGTGATAGTATACACTGTTTAGTTAAAGAGCACTACAGGTCTCTTTCACACACTTAATACTGTCCATTAATCAAAATGCAAATATACTTGCAGTCTAAAATGCCTTATTCTGTGAAAATTACTAATTAGGCACATCATTTTGTCATTAATAACACAATTATGTGCATAAGTACTCAAAAACAATGAGGAACACAGGGAAAAAAATGTCAAAGTACAAACATTTCTGTCCTGACAGAGCATTGTGGGCCAAAGTCATTCTGTGGAAATGTAAATAGTTCCAAAACTGTGCTTCCTTTCATGAAGAGGTTACGCAGGGTTATGTTGTGGATAGAATTGCAAAGTTCTAAAGCTAAAGTCTTACAGTTGTCACTTTGTATGAAGTGCATTTCCCAGTTGAGGTCCCCATATAAGCCATTTAAAGTAAATTATATTCATGTTTACCAAAAATATTATGACTAGGTGATTTTAGAAAGGTTCTTCCAGTAAAGGGCATTTAAAACATTACTCACAAATGAGTAGGCTATTACTTTGGGTGAATGACTCTAAAAAAGCATTCCTGTTATGAAAAAAGGAATTAAACGTCTGAATGAAACTGAAGGGAGGGTGAAGCTGTTTTTATTTAGGGAATGCAGAGTCCTTGAGTCACCCTCTCTGTTGTGTGTTCGACTCTGCTGTGAACCAGCCGGCCAAACACTAAATCAGCGAGGAGCCCTTCTTTAGCTCAGCTCTGCCAGCCTTTTGTTTGCCCAAGACATGCGTTGCGATCACCTCTACTAGTAACCTGTCTCACCCTCTTCAAGACTTTGTCTCACACTTGGGGAAAATTACAGTATAGACTATGAGTCAGAAAACACTTGATTTAACAGTTACAACCTGCTCTGTAAATGGCAGAACTGAAATGCATATCTGAATGGCTGTCCAATCAGCATCCACACAGCTGTATATTGTTTCAACTTAACGGACTATATACCTGCGTTTGGTTTTTTCAGGGGCGTGGTGGTTAGCACTGTTGCTGCGCACCTCCAGGCCTGGGGTTCAATTCCCGCCTTGGGTCTGTGTGTGTGGAG
>JABJVR010045186.1:0-30478 GCA_025773905.1 Chitala chitala
TGGCTACAACAGATCCCAGGACAAACATCAGACATCTCGGTCCAGAAGAGTGCAGTCCTAGGAACAGCAAAAATACTACGCAGAACCCTCAAGCTCCCAGGCCTCTGGTAGAGGACCCGAGCTTGGATGGATAAGACCGGCCGCAGAGGGCGAGGGGACAATTTTATTTTTTTATATAATTTGTGTGTGTGTGAAAATTACAGTACTCTACAGCCTTTCTTTTATGATTTATCTTTCATGAAGTGGATATTTAAATAAAATGCTGCATATTCCACTTCAAAGATCTCTGTAATTATAACGAAATATGATGACAAAAGTGCACACTGGTCAGAAAATAATTTTTAAATTACCTTCATATTTAAAACTGGTCTCTAGGCTAGCCTTGCAACTTACAGGACTTAAAGGATCTGCTGCTGACGACCTTGTGCCAGATACCACAGCATACCTTCAGAGGACTAGTGGTGTCCATGCCTCGATGACTCAGGGCTGTTTGGGCAGGTGGGTGGTCAATGTTATGGTTGATTTGTATGTATAAATATATATGTGTGAATGTGTGTGTGTGCATGTGCATCTAGGTACTTAGATTGAAAAAACATGGTTTCAGTTCTTGCTGCTGACATTTAAAATGTGTTTATGTTACACTGAAGAAAATGCAATAATTTCACGAGAGCAGTGGAAAAAAATACTTGCATCATTCAACAGTCAGAACAGCAGCAGCATCTGAGTAAATCAACTAATTAACGCATTTATCAGGGTCGGGGACTAAAAGAGTCACCTTTATACCTGGAGTGCTTTGCAGTATCGTTGCATTGCCAGGTGTTTTTGTTACATAAAGAGTTTTAATGAAGGATCTAAATTAACATGTTGCTATAGCTTGAAAGAAAAAACGGTCAATAACAAAAATTAACTAACCTTCCAAGCTCTAACAATGTTCTTGACATCTCTCAATAAGCACTCAGAAGAGCTTGCTACTCAACTGAACAGGAAATCACATGACACCCAAACAGAAAATTAAAGGAAAAACTTGAGTAAATAAGTGGAGAAACATAAGGAATGCAGATGCTTCCACACAGGTGCACTGCATGGTATAACTGAGCAGTGAGCATACAGTCATGTTCTGAGGCATGTATAAAACCGCAGAGCAGGCCCAGATGATTCTGAATTTGGGTCAAAATGGCAAGAGGAAAAGATCTAAGTGACTGACAGAGGGTTCATTGTTGGGGCACAAATGGCAGGAGCTTCAGTCACAAAGACTTCTCAGCTGGCTGGTGTTTTCAATAGTTTTCAATGTGACTAAAGGGACATCTGCATTTAGATGTATAGGAAAGACATTAGATGACCGTGCGTTAGTGTGAAATGTAAGGAAAATCAGAAGAGCAACTCTTCCTCAGCTCACACAAAATGCCAATGAAGGACATGATCAGACAGTGTCAGCACAAAGAGTTTGTTGACAGTCACTTTATGTGTAATTTTCCTTTGTCACCTATCATTCTATTCTTTTTTTGTAGAAAAATTTGAAAATAACTGCTGCTGAAAAAAGTTCTATAATTTTTCTTTTTACTTTTGTTCTACAAAACATTTACTGTGCAAAAAATCAGTTTTTCTCCTGTTGCTGACAGTTTACACAGAGTACCATCCAGGTAAAAAAATGAAAAACAAAAACATTCATTAATCATTCATAACAGAAACCTAGAAATTACTCTAGCAGTATGACAGATGTTACAGCAAGGTTATCCCATACAGTACACACGGTGTGTGAAATTTCTTCAGTGTGTTTCAATATACACTGAGCTGTACCATAGTATTGCTGCCCAGTCTTTAAAAGCCTTCCAGACAGAGGAGGTTGAGAAGATCTAATAAGCACTAGTTTGAGATAGGAGATCTCAAAGACTGGAGGAACCCAAAGGAACTGAAGCAGTTGTGAAAGGTATGATATATGTGATGTATGACCTAGAATAGATCTGCCCTTTTCCAACTGGTCCGTCTTCAGGGTCCATATTTCTACATAGTCATTAGTGCAAGGTCCACACAAAAACTAAATCAACACACATTCAATTTTATTTATTTATTTTTTTCCACATACTGTGTCATTGTCAATTTTTTTTTATTTACTTTTATTTTAAATGATATCTTTCTTCAAAATACAAGCACTGTACCAAAAATGTACTATACTTCAATATTTTGGGTTTTTTTTTTTTTTTTGGAAAAATGTTACATGATTGCGATTCACATGTGGTCCATTCAGTATGTACTCACGACCTACTTTTGGACCGCGACCCACCAGTTGGGAATCACTGATCTAGAAGGACTGTATAAACCAGGGTGCAAATTTCCTGGAGGGTCTCAGAGGGGCATGCCCTAGGTCAACATCCAAACACATTGACCTGGTCCAAAAAGACAAGCAGCCTGGTGTCACTGGTTGGCGGTCTGATGAAACACGGCCAGAGTCTGCTGAAACTCTCTACAGCCATGCAAGATGCAACACTTAAATGAAGGAACACCAACCTCCTGCTTCTGTTACCTCAAGCATAAAACTTTGCTTAGTTTTCTAAGGAAAAGTTTATGTACATATGAATTACACATTTTGTGTGCACACAAAAAATCATATTCATAAACCCACACATACACCATTTTCAGCACATAATCCCTTTTATAAATTCCAGTGAGTGTACATATCTGTGCAGACACACAAGCTTATGGTGCCACCCCATCTCTTCCCAAAAACAACCAGAAATAGTTTCTAAAGCCCCTTTTGAATATGCATGAATTAATATGCATATGAAAATGGTCATTTTCCACAGTTTGTTGTAAACAATGGAATAACTGATGAAGAGAGCCAAAATACTTTATGAACTTTTTAGTGAAAGTGCTAATTACAATGGTAGAGGCTTGATGTTAATATTCTTAGACTTTATGGCCATAAGTTACTTAAAAACCAGAAAGAAACACATTTATTTGATGTTTTCTGTTTTCTGACCTCCCCAAAGTATAGTGTGAAAGGCAGCAAGCAAACAAATGGTTCTGGAAACAAAAGGATATAGATTTAGACACTTGCATACAAATATAATATTAATTTTTAAATAATTTGATTCTGATTTTACATTTTATATATAATAACAAAGAAGAGCATAATTCTGCCTAGATATACATGCTTTCATAGGCAATCCACCTTGTCATCTATGTTGAAGTGACTGGAACATATATTTTTTAAGAATTTCTGCTTAGTTTTCCACAGGTGTACTCAAATCCCCATCAACAAGCTACAGATGGAGACATCCATCTGAACATCAGAATCTGAGAAGACATGAGTGTAATCTAAAAAACATACACAAGTTACAGCAATGTGACACTTATTAGTGTGAATGACTAACTAATTGGACAGGAGACAGTTTAAGATTTTTTAGACTGGTGGTGCATTTGTCAGCCTAAATGGCATCACCATATTGCTTTTTATTTAGAAAAAACAAGGGTGTTGATTTGGGTATGAATGGTACGGACATGTCCCTACCAATACTGCCGAATAGTGCCTTGTGTGTGTTTAGTGGACTGGGGGTTGGGGGTTGATTTGGTCCCTACCAATGTTGAAACCAAACCTATGCCCTTGTCAGGAAGGGCTTTTGCCTTCATCACTCTCATACGTGTGTACTAAAGAGTTTGTATTACAGAAGTCCCATTTGATGAAAATCACTGCTCCCTTGAGTATGTCTAGAAATGAGGTCATAAAATATTACAGATATAACAGTTATATTGTTTAACACTTAATAATCCATAAAACACCTGAGAGTTGTGTCCTTCTTCTAAAGAAAAAAAAGAAAATATCTCTGCAACCCACAGAACAATTTAATGTGCTTATCAAAGTAAAAATTATAATAATAAAATAAAGGTCTGTTAAGATGCAGCATGTAGAAAATTACTCATTTGGTATATTATTGTGTTTTTCTTTTTTTTTTATTAATCATTTAAGAAATCCATATTTTCTGCTGAAAGGGCAGATCTGCTGGCATTATAACGTCTCCCTGTAATTGAAAAAGCTATCGTGTGGAAAAGAGGTAGCCAGTACAGTAAGGTAGCACTAAGAGGTCCTATGAATATTAGAGTATATTATTATTATACAATGTATATGTAATATATTAAGTATACAGTAGTGTTTTCTCCATTATAGATTTGGAGAGGGAACTGAGTTTTGAATTTTACTTTGGCACATATAAATGTAGAAGAGAAGGATAATCAGCTTTTATTGTCAATGCATATATGTTGCACAAACAGGTCACAATGAAATTTGTCCTCTGCATTTAACCCACCCCCCTGGGGCGGGGGGGGGCAGTGAGCAGCCATATGAATCTCAAGGCAATGCTCCATAAATCCACCAATATGTGAATTTTGCAACGAGAGACGAAAACACGCTGGATCTTGTTTACACAGACATCCCTGGTGCATATCAGGCAGAGCTCCAGCCGATATGCAATCTGGCCATTAGGGGCCATCTCTGCTCTCCAGGTTTTGAGAGCACTGATTGGCATAAATTTTGGAAGGCTGCAACCAATGGTGACCTTGTCAACCTGGAGGAGTACATGTCATCAATGACATGTCATCAATGACAAGCTACATCAGCAAGTGCATCATTGACGTCACTATCTCCAGGACTGTCACCACACGTCCCAATCTGAAGCTGTGGATGACAGCAGAAGTGCACACACTGAAGAGGACTTGGGACAAAGCCTTCAGATCAAGTGACAAAGCAGCTCTGAGAACAGCAAAAGCCAAATTGTCTTGGGCTACCAGAGAATGAAGTGCACACATGCCCAGAGAATCCACAGCCACTTCAAGGACAGTAGGGACACACAGCACACATGGCAAGGCATCCAAGCTATGACCAACTACAGGATGTCAATGTCTGTCTGTGATGGTGATGCTTCCCTTCTGGATGCACTGAACAATTTCTACGCATGGTTTGAGGCACAGAACAACATGGTGGCAAAGAAAACCAACCCTTCCTT
Source organism: Chitala chitala (assembly GCA_025773905.1). NCBI lineage: Eukaryota > Metazoa > Chordata > Actinopteri > Osteoglossiformes > Notopteridae > Chitala > Chitala chitala. The sequence continues at coordinate 4,998 of JABJVR010045186.1, forward strand.
CCAACAACCAGGTGTTATGTCTTACCACAGCTAATGTGAGGACAAGTCCACACAGAGTCAACCCCGGAAAGTTGCTGGAACAGATAACATCACTACTACTTGTGCTCAGGGGATTGCAAACCAGCTAGAGGAGGTTCTCACAGATATTTTCAACATCTCCCTGAACAGTGCCATCATTCATAGGTGCTTGAAGGCAACCACCATTGTGCCCATGCACCAAAAAGTCTCTGGTGCACTGCCTCAGTAACTATGGTCCTGTTGCACTCACATCTACCATCATGAAGCTCTTTGAGAGGTTGGTCACGAGGCACATCAAAACCTGCTGCCCCCCCCCCACCCTGGATCCTGTGCAGTTTGCATACTGTTCCAAATGGTCAATGGATAACGCCACCAACACTATGCTCCTCTGGCTCTTATACAATTGGACAAGAAGGCCACCTATGTTTGAAAGCTGTTCATAGACTTTAGTTAATCATTGTCCAGCATCTGACTGGAAATCGAAACTTTCTGGGCCGGAACACCTCCGTCTACAACTTTCTGGACTTCCTAACCAAGAAACCCCAGTCGTTTCAGATCAGTAGTAACATCTTCAGTATCACCACATTGAGCACTGGAGCTCCACAAGGCTGCATGCTCAGTCCTCTGCTGTTCACACTGCTGACTCACAACTGTGTAGCTCTGCACAGCTTGAACCACATCATCAAGTTTGCTGATGATGACCATGGTAGGTCTAATCAGCAACAAAGATAAGTCAGCCTACAGAGAGGAGGTGCAACAACTAATGGGCTGGTGCAGAGCCAACAACCTGTCTCTGAACCTCTCCTGGTCCTTCCTGAGGAGGCTGAGGAAAGCCCATCTCCCTCCACCCATTGTCATCATGTTTTAAAGAAGGACTACTGAGAGCATTCTGTGCAGCTGTATCACTGCCTGGTTTGGATATTGCACTGTATTGGATGGCAGGGAGCTGCAGCAGGTAGTAAGGAGAGCTGAGATGATCATTGGTTTCTCTCTTCCCTCCATCAAGGACATTTACATCACACACTGCCACCAGCATTGTGGATGATCCTACACACCTCACAGAAACATCACAGAAACTTTTCATTCTACTGCCATCTAGCAAAAGCTACCAGACCACTCAGGCCCTCACAGCCAGACTGAGTAACAGCTTCTTTCCTCAAGCCATAAGACTCCTCAATCTCTCTCTCTCTCTCTCCCCCTTTTTTCCCTCTCTCTTTCCCTTCTCTCTCTCTCTCTCTCACACCAGTGCTGCACTGATTTACTTTAGATCCCATTGAATTACATGCTGCTATTTTTCACGCTGTTTACAATATAAATAGTTGACACTGTTTATAATCTTATGTAGGTCCTTTATAGTAAAAGCTGTAATTGATCAGTCTGTTACCACACAAAACCAATAATAACACGACGTCCACATGCTGGCATTTAATTTACAGTGAGGACTCACAGTGAATGGCTTGCAACATTAACTACCTATACTAGGGTCCAAGAAAGTCTGCCACACCAGAATCAACAAAAGGCGCTGTGATAATATACAGGCAGTGAAGCTCCAAACAGAACCTAGACAGGTCACAGTACCTTTGCCAAAACAAGCCTGGGCTTTCTCCCATTAAACACAGATATTAGTCTTTGAAGTAGCCAGCCATCTTGCAGTTTCAGCAAATGTCTACATGTCACCAGCACAGCCATTATTGAAAATCCACTGAAACTTGACCTTGAAACAGGGACAATAGTTTAAGGTGCGGAACAAAAAATCTTGCTCCAAAAAATAATTAGTACCTGGTTATGTATATATTATGCATATATATATATAGTGGATTGCGAGTAACTTGGTTTACGAGTGCTTTTCAAGACGAGCAAAAATTTTTAATAAAGTTTAACTTGGTTAACGAGTGATGTCTTGCAAGACGAGCATTTTCAAATCAAGTATATGTTTTTTATATCATATCATACTTCAAATGAGATTAGAGAGGTGTGCAAAATGTGGGAAACTGTACAACATTTTGTAGAAAAGCACCACCCGAATAAGGCTGTAGCAGCGCCAACGAGGAATCTGTTTAACGACAATACAGTCAATGTCACATTTCCGCAAAATCCTCAAACGGAGGCAAAAGTGAGTGTCATCCCAGCAAACACAAAACATTCAAATAACGTTAGCTAAACGTCAGCTAAACGTTCCTAAAGTTCCCTAACTGTTTAGCTAACGTTATTTGAACATTTTGTGTTTGCTGGCGTTGGACAGGTTCATGTTAAATACGAACGAAAGGAAAGACATTCCAGTGAGTCAAAAGCTGACAGTGAATCTAAAAAGCGTAAATTAAGTGAAACCGGTAGTGTTAGTGAAATTCGTTAAAGAGAAAGAACTTCCAAATGTTCTCATGGAAGGAGATTCTCCTTCCAAGCAGTAACCCTCCTCCTCCTCTCCTCCCTCTCGTCTCCCTCACACCATCCACAACTCTTTTCAAAGGTAAAACGCAGGTTAATGTGTTTTATTTTTTACTTTAATACCATGTATTAATCATTGTTATTTGTTTGTGATATTAGGAACAATAATTTGTACAAAAAAATACAATTAAAAACGATTTTAATACGAATGTTTTTGGACGTGTGGAACAGATCATCCGATTTTACATTTTTTGTAATGGGAAAATTCGCTTTGATATACGAGCGTTTTGGATTACGAGCACTGTCGCGGAACTAATTATGCTCGCAATCCAAGGTTTCACTGTAAGTGTATATATATATATATATATATATATATGCTGTCACACCCCTGCCTGTCATGTTCCCTCTGTCCCCTACATGTCACCCTTCCTCCTGTCCTTTCCTGCCTGTTTCTTCGTTATCAGTTGCCAGCCTTGTGTCGTTCAACCTATTTGTGCCTTTATGTACCTCACTGATTTGTTAGTCCTTGGCCAGTTGTTGTAGATGTGGTCTTGTGAACTAGTTGTTGCTGTAGGTGTGCTATTGTAAACTAGTTGTCGTTTTCTCGCTGTAATAGCCTAGTGTTGTTCCCCTGTTCTTCCTAGTTTGGGTTTAGTTCTTTGTGTTCCCTGTAGTTAAACCTTTGTGACCTGTTTAGCCCTTTGTTTATACCCTGTTCTAGCCTGTATTAAAGCCTCCCTCTTTGCCCATTCGACCTCGCCTCTCCTTCCTGATCGGTACAACATTACACTAATTGACATGCTGGTTAATACATTTGCATTTATTCACTTACCAGACATTTTTATCCAAAGTGACTATATATATAAAACATCTGAATAAAAATGTCAAATTATACACGCGCAATATTTACTCTCATGAATTAGGAAAAACTGTAAATTATACAGAGAAAGCAAAATAAGTCACAAATGAAAAATTTGAAAAATACATTGTAACATTCCCTGAATGCTAGCTGGCAGCACATATGAATCATGAAGAAGAACAAAAGAGGTATGTTGTCTTATCTTAGGCCAGAGCATGCGTATTGCAGAGCACTGCTTTTCATACATGGAAGCATGCCAGTTAGTACATCCTCCTCCACTCCTATGTCATTTTAAATGAAAACAGTGGCTAAGAAATAATGGTACTTGTCTGAATCGGTTCTCTGATATAAGGCAGAAGCCTTGTCTTTCCACTGGTGACATGACCCTTGACCTCCTCAATAAGTGCCAAAAGTATGGAAATCTCACTCTCTTTTGACAATGTCAAAAGCCTGAGGATGTTCATGAGGAGAGCAATGAAAAGCACCAGCTTCATACTATCCACTTTGTGCTGGCTTATTGTAGCCATCCTCTTCCTGCAAAAATAGGCAGTTTACTGCAATCCAAAAAAAAAAAATCATATGGAAGTACATGATGGCCCCCATTAAAATGATCTACTCTGCCTTTTTTTGAAAGCAGTTTCACTACAGCCTAAAGTAGAGGGTAACCACAGCTTGACTCATCGGCCCAAGGTGGAACAAGCAATCTTCAAAACTTTTTTATTACATTCCTTTTATCGGAAGCTCAGCTGGCAAAGGTTCTGTACACTGCAACCTCAGCATGTAGACACTGAAATTACAAGATGGGTAGGAAGAATGCAATACTTTGGAGCTTTCTCTTATATCGTCCTCATTCTGCTTTCCTTATCTGTGCTGATTCTTTTTGTGATGCCCTTTGAATGGAAAGTCGCTCTCTGCGTGCGAGTTGCCATGTAGAGACAAGACGCTGCATCAGGAGCTGGGCTAACAACACCCATGGGAAAGAAAAGGTCATCACTACACATTCTGACACCTGCACCATCTTTGTGGCCCTTGTGTTTCTTTTAATTTTTTTCTTTTTTGAGTAGGAATACCTTTGGTAGTGGTCTGGGGTAGGAAAAAGTCAAGGATGACTGTTAAACGATCATAAATAATTTTATAAAATAATTCCACAAGGCTAATTGACATTTATTAGTTTCTCTCTTGGCCTTGTAACAGCATACTTTAATGAAATCTCAGTCTTCTGCAAAACTGTCTTTCATACTGGAAAATGCTGAGAAAATCTGTTATAGCAGTTTTGTACTGTAATTTGGCTGACAAAGTCAAACACATGCAAAATACGAAAAGAGTAAGTAGCAGTCAAATGCTCATTATAAAATGCTGCTATTAATTTCTGTGACACCAGAGCCGTTTTAATGTAAAGAGAAAATATGAGATTGAGAATGTTGGCAAGTGAACACTGCACAGTTCTCATTATCACAGAGCAGCTGGCCTCCGTTCTTCACTCCCCATGAGAACTTGGGAGCACAAGGTGGGGCCTGAGAAATTGTTTTCCACCCTCCCAGGGTGGCGGATGGTGAGAGCAGCTAGCAACCCCCCTTCAGCAGACCTCTCATACAAGAGCACAATTAACACCAATCCTGCTGTGAACAGGATACGGCATGTCTCAGGTTCCTCAGTGCAAACCACTCGCTCCCTCAGCCTTTGCTTAGCTACATAACAGAAACACTGAGAAACTTTACCCCAAAAGGGCAAACACAGATGCAATGTCCACAGATTGCTCCTAATCTGAAAAAAATGGAGGACCTTTCCTAAAGAAGAGACACAGTGAGAACAAAAAGGAGAAAATGCATTATTTTTATTTTCAGGTAAACTGAATGAAAGGTTCTACATTCCTGTGGATTACGATGAATTTAGAATCTCTTCATACTCCAGCTCAGATACAATCAGGGCCACATCTCTATCCTTCCATTTTTATTAGCCTTCTCAAAGTGTCACATGACTGCAGAAAATTTTAACCAATTGAGAAAATGCATCTGAAAAATTCTCAACGGCTCAGGAAATCCACACTGATTGTTATGGCTGTGCTGGCCTCCGAATGAGATTGAATGGCAAAATACCAATTATATTAAAGTAAGTGCTTCTCTATAGTCATTGCATTAACATCCATTGTCTCAAATAGCATTACAGAATGGCTTTCTGCAATTTGCTTTCACAGTGATTCAGCCATCACCGTGGTATTGTGAGATCTCAGACTTCACCTGCAGAATACCAATCAGGGAGTCAGAATGAGCAGGTGCAATCTGAGCTCCTCAGCCTTTCTTACTGCATACATTTAGACCAAAAGTTTCTGGTAGATGAGCTGCATCAGCCGCATGAGATTTGTCTTGTTTAGATCATACAAATAAATCAATCTGAAAAGGAAGAAAGTGGCAGTGGCCATTGTAATTACTACTGCAGCTAGGGAAACCACCAAGTGCAAAGGCCTCAAAGTATGATCAGTGTATAAGAAAAATATACTGAACAAAAGAAAAGCTATGGTCCCATTTAATGTCTTTCAGTGACAGTTCCTACATTAATTAGCTATCTTAATGACATTTCCAAAGAGCTATCTTAAGCTCTTTTGAAGTATGAAGTGTAGTGCTCTCTACCTTTTTGTGTAAAAGTTTAGACATACGCAAACTTTAATCGGAGCCAGCGACTAAAACCAGTTCAAAACTGAGAAACTGATGAGAGACTTTCAGAAATCACAAAACCTCAAATCCTTGTTTTCTCAACAGCACAGACATGCAAGCACTCCCTAGGCATGGTTTGTTTTAAGCTCGGGATCTGAAATGTTCTGAAGATGGTCTGAGAGTCACATCCTTTAGCATGCAAACATGGATGTCAACCGAAGCAGACTTACAAGCACCATCAAAGCCAAAGAGAGGAGAGGAGAGCTGTACATACCCAGCAGGTACAATGTCACAGAAATTCCTCAGGGTTAAGAAGTCCTATTGAAATCTGGAAGAAGTGCTTTTTGTGATGAGCACCACTTATAAAAGAAAGTTGGTGGAAATGGAACACCAACTGGGGTGATTGTCATTTAGTCCTTCTTTCATGTCTATGCCTGTTATTCCTCCCATGTCTTCTGGAAGTCACTGTTTCCTCCTTTGTGCCTAGTGTTAGTTCTTAACCCTCATCCTACCAACATATTTACTATACGTTATTTACCAACTGGGGTCCAAAAGGACACCATGTGAAAGTCGTTTGTCCTGTCAATTGTATATGCCCATGTAGTATAAAATGGCATTAATAACTACTGAAATAGCTAGACCTTAAAATTATTTATAATCATACAAAATTGTGATGAAGTGATCATCAAATAGCCTAATAAAAACCAAGTACATTGGAAACTTTTGATTAAACCCTTGTTTCCTGAGCAGTTATTAGAGCAGTTATTGTTCAGTCCTGCTGGTAAAACTAACATAAAACTCGTTGTTATGATAAAAGAAACAAAAAATGCCTCATAAAATAGCAAGTTATCTTGTTTCAAAGTTAAGTTCTTTCAATGTCACTATGCATTCTGACAGTCATCGCAGATTATATTTGCAGCTGACTATGTGAAGGGCAAATTGGCCTCGAGCACACCCTGGAAACCTTTCTGTCTTTCAAGCACAAAAGACATTCAAAATAGTAAACTAAGCTACTTAGCAAGTGTGAAACGGCAACAGTACTAGTCCGATGCAGCTAAAGAAACAGAGACGAATGTTATTTCAGTGTGGGGTCTTTTCAGACCCCAGACAAAAAACTTTATTAATATTTCTAAACAGCCAGTGATTCGAAAAGTTAACCACATATGTGACGTAGGAGAGTCTAGAAAACAAACTCCTAAAACACCAGAACGTCAAACTCAATAGCCCAAGAGTAGCCTAAAAGTAACGCATGGGGTCCGAATGGACCTCAGCTGGTAGGATGAGGATTAAGTGTATTAGTACCTCCCAGTTGTGTCTCGTTAATGTCTTCATTTAAGCTCTCCCTTTGTGTCAGTATGTTGCTGGTTGTTGAGTAGTATTGCATAGTTTTGTGTAGTTTAGTTGTGAATCTCCAAGTATTGAAGCCATAGCCCCATGTTTGTACCTCCCCTATTTTGACCCTCCTGGAACCCATTATACTTTGTTTTTGCCCTGTTCCTTTATAAAACCCCCTCTCTGCATTTGTACCTTGCCTCGGCCTACCTCGTTCATGACACCTTCAGTCTTGGAGAAATCTTTGTACAGGTCCTGCAGGAGGCCGAGACCTCCTGCATGTCAACCAGACCGGTGCTACATTCACAGAAAACCCTGCCAATTCACAAATGGCTCCTCCATCCCAGGTCTAAGACTCTGTGCCATTTAAGGCATCACAGGACTTTGCTAACCTTCTTGCACCATGTTGTCATACTAATAATACTAAAAAAAAAAATTTAATCTAATAAATTATATTAATAGAGTGGCTCATGTTGGCTGAGAGAAAAAATAGACATGTCATGATAAATCATATTATTACTAAAAATGACAAGCTGCACATAAGCTGTTAACTGAGGAGGGAAAGCTCACTGGCACCTCTTACTTCTCTGGCTGTACTGTTATATTATCCTGTGGACCATTCAGAAGTAAGAGTCATACAGCTCTGCGGCTTCACTGCACACAATAACCTGTTTTGGAGCTATGTAATGGAGTGCCTGAGTAAGAAGTCCATTATAACTGAACAAAAAGTAACATTTTCAAAGATGCAGGAAAGAGAGAAAGACTCCTCTCACTTTATCAACAGTTTGTGCTTTCACTTCATGTCTTTATTTGGCAGCAACTGTTGGATCCCTTTGGATATGTTTCTTAAAATTTGCCGCTATAACATATATTTCAGTGCATCCGATAAAGATCCCAGGCCAGTAAGTAAAACATACAAGTGTAGCAACTGAGCAAGGTTTTCCACTTAAAGCAGCACAGCAGTGCCCATAGAAAACTGCAGATATCACATTGAAACAGAATCATGGGAATTGTGGTCTGCTCAGCCAATCACAAGACATGGAACTATGAGCACTGTAAATAAGTCACAGTGTTAAGAAAGGGAGAGAACTGCCTCAATACAGAATTGAGCACAGAGGAACGCAACTGCTTCTTGTGTGATTCTTTTGTGATTGCCAAGGGAACATATTTAAAAGCCCTTCTGAGATTCATTAAAATGAAAACTTTTTGTCCTCGGTCCAGGAGATGCTCGTTGTTCATTGCTGCGCTGTGTCAGCCATGAATGCAGGCGTGTACTGATTAAAAAGCAGCAGGCCGCAGCTTTCAAACAGGTGACTTCCAGTTCAACATTGTCTAATTCTCAATCACACTCCTTTAAACTTAAAGAAAATATTTATTTTTGCCTTGCACCTGTTTTATTATTATTATTCATAGGCTAGCAAAACATTCACATTCAACCAAGCTCATACCTTTTTCATTTATGCAATTTTTCACGTAATTTGCAAATATAACTTTCTGTCTACATTCTTTAAAATGTATTCTAAACTGGAAGAGCTGATGCAGTGTCTGTAATAACTGTGTGTAATGAAAACAATACAAAAAAGAAATGATAAACAGTGAATAAAATGCAAAGTTCTCACATGGTTCATGTACAAAACTGAATCTTATACAGTATGATATTACAAGCTAATGCAATTACTTTCATATTTTACATGTATACAAAATATACCTGCCTCTCCAAGCACTTCCATAAAAAAAAAAGAATTTCAGTAAAAAAAAAATTAAAAAAAACGAATATAGCATGAAGTGTACTGAAGCTACAGTGCTTGAGGAAAAAGTATTTTTTTCAGTTAACGGTTGGTAAAAGTTAATTACTGTGTCATGTGATGTTCACCATACCAGCCAGACACCATCCAGGTGTGTGGTGAGCAGACCTAACCTTCCAGGATTCAGACGGCATCTGTAGCCATAAACTCCAGACATTAGCCATGCTTTAATGGGGCTTACTTTAGAATGTAAACATGATAGCATTGCAGTTATTACTTATGAGGGAGTTTTACTAAAAGTAAATGGACACCCACTTAGTCTCAGTTTTTTTTTTTTTGCACATCTCAATGTATACTTAAGTAAAATTATTAAAATGTAGATAACTCACAAAAAAGTACACCAGAAATGCAATCTATGTATACCGTGCAAGGTGTTGAATTTTATTTTTCATTTTGATGTCTGACAAAATCATGTTTTAAAAGCTGCAAATCCTGGCATTAAAGACTAAGTGTTTCATGTGTATTTGCACATACTTCATGGTAAGACATCCATCCACACTACGGGCAATTTGGAGACACCAATCAACCTCACCTGCATATCTTTGGAGCGTGGGAGAAAATGGGGGAACCCGGAGAAAACCCACCAAGCACAGGGAGAACATGCAGACTCCCTCACACAGACCCAAGGCGGGAATCGAGCCCCAGGACTGGACGTGCAAGGCGACAGAGCTAACCACCATAGTATGACAAGACAATGAACAGCACAATAAAATATCTGATGTTTTATAAAAATTTCTGTACATTTTCATATCTCATCTTATAATTAATCTCTTCATACCGTTTTGACACAATTTATCAAACATGATTTGAGGGTTTAATATGTGATGCAGCCCCCTTTACACAATGTATGTATGTATATAATGTATCTGTTCAGTCTTTTTTCTATTTAAATATTTGTATTTAATTTGGTTTAAATTGCATTATACGTCCTAATGAAATATCTTTTAGTAGTAGTTCTCTTTTAACTTAATCATTTTTGTAGATGAACAGAATGTAACAAATATATTTTTCTTTTAGTGGATAGTTATTCCTTCTTTTCTCATTACTGGTACATGCATACATACTGGCAGAAATACTACTCATTTCTAACCTTGTTAAATCTGGATTAAATCTTCAAAACACTGAATCAATTTAAAATACCATAGTAAATTTATTCATCCCCATTCCCACACATTTTAATTATGGAAAAGGGCTACATTTTCAATATTTAAACACATGGCTCTAAAATGGACAATAAATACTTAAATTATTATAATTAGCAGGTTTTAAAGGCATTCACTTTAGAAATGCCATACAGTGGAATGTTGTGCTTCACTGATGTTCTCCAGTTCACCAGCTCTCTCTGAATAAAACATTGAGTGTTGAATCATAATGGAATGCAAGCATTCCAGTGAGGACTTTGCTTGGGTCGCTGTCTCCCTGGAGGGGGACAAAGATGACACCATGCAGGAGGACCTGTCGTAACAGATTCCAGTGTAGTTTAAGAATTTATACAGGCTGATCATGATGCATTGGAGGAACTCATTAAAATAAACAAGTGACTATTATTTCTGGAGTAAAAAAACTGGGACATGTACTTACTGTTATTAAGGACTAATTAAATACATGGAGCCATAAATTGCCCCATATGAGAAGAAATCACATAATTCATTTTTTTTTTTTTTTTTAAATAAATCATTAATTCTGATGCTGAAAAAAGTTGTAAAATGTTGTTCCAGGATGGATATTAAAATCCAAAGCATACACACTGCAGTAGATGGACAAACTTGTAGAAAATTTTAAATTTCCATGACAACTATTTCTGCTGGCCTTGTTTTCACACAGACCTTCACCAAATGCCTTCTCACCTATATGAAAAGCACCTTTGAGGCCCTGTTTATTTGGCCATTGGTCTCTAGTACAGAAGATCATCTCACTGTAGTACTCACTGTAGACCATGAAAGGCATCACTTTTTACTGTTGAAAGTGACAGTAAAAGCTAATTATTATTATAGTCCATCCATCCATTTGCTATACCACCTTATCCAATTTAGGGTTGTGAGAAGCCTGGGGCCCATCTCAGGAGGCACGGGGCACAGGGCAAGAGACACCCTGGGTAGGGCGCCAACCCACCACAGTGTACAGTAGATCTTCATACCACAAAGCCATGTATATGTTATGTATGAACATCTGAAATATTTAACAAGTAACACTACAACTTGCACAGTGAAGAGGTGCAGGCAGTTATAAATACCAAGTGACTTTTCCACCTTCCTGTCCCTCATCCTAATTGTGTCTACATAAATATCCAGTTTAGATCAATTCCTTCCTCATTACTGATCACTTCCACACAATGTTAGTAGATCAATCCTGATAAAAACACACAGAAAATATTGTATTTCATCCTTAACATTTTACACTTCCTTTGGTCATAGCTGCACTGTTAATAATTGTTAATTCTCAAATGATCACAGTGTATATCTAAAAATAAGAGATATCTCACCTTCTTCCTGTAGGGTGTATTAAAAAGTCGATGGTTGAGTATTCTGCAGTTGCTAATGAGGACGCTTTTGTGTCCCCGTGGACATTACAAACCTTTACCAAACTAACACCTCTCTTTGCTTAGCAAGAGGTCCATTGAAATTGCAAGTGTCAACTTACCTTCTTTCCCTAAAAATTTGAAATCCCTCAAGAAACACATTTGTTTAAGAAACAGCCAATTAAAACAGTTGCTTCATATCATGGTCAGATATGTAGTACAAAACTCAGTGAAGTTTCTGCTAATTATTGTACCCTGAAAGTACCATGGTTTTCACAAATCCAATATGAAAACTACCATTTGAACAAAGATATGAGAATGGCTATGACACAAGGACTAAAATAACCAGGAATAATTTGAGTCATAGTCTCACAAGTGAATGAAGCAGAAAAATATCAGCTTTTTTTGGAATGACAGCAGAAAAGATTAAGAAAGAGGATAAAAGTATTTGGTAAATCTTCAAATCTTTGTTTTCACAACTTTCCAAACTTACATTTCAGCCAAGGATATCATTCCCAGTCAACTGCCCATCCACTTTATTGGCCAAAATTAATTCTGTTACACTAATAAAAAGCAAGGTGCATTTGAAGATTCTTGAGATTTGATGAACTGAAGAAACCTTTTGGATAAGAAGAGAAATGTCTTCAAGATTTCCAAGTGAGTCCAGTTGCCAATGAATAACACTTGAGATAACCTTGACCTGGATGACTGAAAATCTTAATAGACGTGTGCAAGCTGCCAGACCTGTGTAAAATTTTATGAGCACACAGAAGTGGATGTCTTGGTGGTCTTTCTCAATCATCTTGGCACACTCCACATTATCTGACATTGCTAAAAATCCCATGTACAGATGTTCCCGTTGATACTTTTTTCTTGTATTCCTCCAGAAATTCTCAGATTTTCAATCCCTAGAAAACCACTTTCAAGTGAGCCTTTAGTTCTAGCAAACCTAATTCTGGGCCTCTTTTAACATTCTGTGTATTAACAATTTTCAAGTCAACAGGTCTACTAGTTCTAGCAAACCTAATTCTGGGCCTCTTTTAACATTCTGTGTATTAACAATTTTCAAGTCAACAGGTCTACAAAACAGCAGTTTGAAATTTTAATATTGAGTTTAGTGGCAAGACATCTAAAATGATTTGGGATTCAGTGAAGAAACTTGGCATTACATCAAGAATATCATCTCATCAATAATTAATTTACATCAATCCTACATATTTTTATTTGTTTTTTATAATGTAGTTGTTTTAAAATGTACTTGCAGTTTGAGGTTCAGAATGTTCAAGGGTGACCTAAGAATGCATTTTATTGGGTTTGCTAATACTACATAAATATAAGAACCCAGACAATTATAAGTGATATATTTTCTCATCTTATTCTCCAATTGTTGCCTTCAATTCTATGCAGGGTCACAGGTGACCTGTATCCTATCCCAGGCAGTTTAGACAACAAGGCAGGGTACATCCTACAGGGTACACCCTACATCAAGGGTTATCAAGATGGCAGCGCATCCACATGCAGCAGCTTTACGCTGTTCTGTTTATCATTATTTATGTTATGTTACTTGTTTGTCCTGTCAATGCTGTTGCAAGTCTCTAGTGCAAACAGAATATACAGCCGCACAAAACTGCTGAATATCGGTCAGAACTGTGCATGTTTCACATCTTTTTAAAAACTACAGTGACATTCTGTAGTCCGAACGCCAGCTCCATGGATCACCATCCCACCGAGGTGGAGTCAGGGATCACATCAGAATAGGAAGCAAAAGCGAGGATGAGGAGTGGGTGTGCAGGCCTGGCTACGAAAGGCTCCCCACAGACCATTGCTCCCGAGCATCTTCCTGTCAAATGTTTGGTCCCTAACCAACAAATGGATGAGCTGAGGCTGTGGACTAACACACAATGCTTGCTGAGGGATTGCTGTGTGCTGATCTTCGTTGAATCTTGGCTCAATGACACGGTCCCCGACAGAGCTATTGAGCTAACCAGCCAGACTGCATACCGAGCAGACAGAACAGCCGACTTTGGTAAGAGTAAGAGTGGAGGACTCTGTGTGTACATAAATAACAACTGATGTAGCAATCATGCTGTCATTGAGAGATTCTGTTCCCCAGACCTAGAATACATGTCCATTAGATGCAGACCATTGTACCGACCCAGGCAGTTTCCTGTTGTTTTTATAATTGCAGTGTATGTCCCATCTCAAGCTAATACTAAGATAGCCCTAGCATGGGTACACATGGCTATTAGTAAAAAACAGGACATGTACCGAGAAGCTGCTTGCATTATTGCTGAGAATTTTAATCATACAGAACTCAGCATGTGATCTGTCCCACTAGAAGATCAAACACACTGGACAAACTATACACAAACATTAAGAACTCGTACAAAGCTTTCACTCGTCCACCCCTGGGGGACTCTGATAACCTTGCACTATTCCTAATGCCTGCCTACAGACCTCCCATCCAAAGGAGTAAAACCACTACAAGGACTGTGAAAGTGTGGCCTGAGGAAGGCATAGCTGAACTCCAAGACTGTTTCCACTGCTCACAGTGGGAATTATTTGCTCAGCAGGCTGTGCGAGATATGGAGATAGATCTTGAGGAATACACCTCATCTGTTCTTTTGTACATTAACTGCTGCATGGACACTGTGACTGTGGATAAGAAAAAAAAAATTCTAACCAGAAACTATGGATGAATAAAGAGGTCTTACTAAAGCATATAATCAGGCATTTAGGTCTAGAGCTTCAGCCAGTTATAGTATCGCTAGGTCTGAGCTGATGAAAGGAATTAAAAAGGCCAAGGACATTTACAGGCAATGGGTAGAAGACCAATTTAACACCATGGAAACCAGGGGTATGTGGAAGAGCTTTAAAACCATCACTGACCAAGGATGCTCTGCCACCCCCCACGGTGATGTCAATATGGCTAATGACCTCAACAATTTCTTCGCCCGCTTTAAACCTAGCAGCCACAATCCACCACAAAGAGTAATCACTACAGAGGAGGACAGAGCCCCCAACATCAGGCTGAGCAGACATGAAGTACAGTGGTCACTGCAGAGAGTCAACCCCTGCAAAGCGGCAGGCCCAAACAGAGCAGGCCAGCTGGCTTGGTATTTTGTAATATCTTTAACCTATCCCTGGAGTTGGAAACAGTGCCCACATGCCTCAAGTCAGCCATCATGGTCTGGTGCCAAAGGAAACTCACATGAACAATATGGACAATTACTGGCCAATTGCCCTCACACCCATAGTAATGAAATGTTTTGAAAGACTGGTTCTAAAAAATCCCAGCAACATTGGACACTCACCAATTTGCATACAGAGCAAATAGATCTATGGAGGATGCCATCGCTCTAGCTCTTCAGACTGCCCTGATGCATTTTGAGGGACAGGGTTCATATGTAAGGATCCTCTTTGTAGACAACAGTTTAGCCTTTAATACTGTCATCCCCTTCCAGCTCATTCATGTCGGAACACCCACAAGTGCTGCACTTAGGTCCACACATCTCATCTTCTATACCACTGAACATCGGCACACCACAAAGCTGTGTACTATTCCTGATTCTGTACTTGCTGTTCGCTCATGAATGTGTCCCTGCACATAACTCAAATACCATCATAAAATTTGTGGATGACACGACTGTGATTGGGCTGGTCTCTCAGGGTGATGATTCAGCCTATAGAGCCAGGTGTAGAATCTGGTGAGGTGGAGCTCGGCAAGTAATCTGTCTCTCAACTCTGGAAAAACAAAATAGCTGATCATTGACTTTCACAGATCAGGGGATGATAAAGAACACCTCCTCATCCTCATCAATGGGGATTGTGTGGAACAGGTCTCATCCTTCAAGTTTCTGGGAACCTGCATCTCAGACAACCTCTTATGGATACCCAACACCACTGCACTGCTGAAGAGGGCCCAACAGTGTCTCTTTTTTCTGAGAATGCAAAAAAATGGCCTTCCTCAGTGTGTCCTGCTCTCCTATTATCGCTGCACCACAGAGAGTACCTTAGCATACTGTATCTGTGTGTGCTGCACTGCAGATGAATGGAAAGCGTTACAGCGGGTGGTATCGAGAGCCGAGAGAATCATTGGCGTGCAGCTTCCAAAACTGGAGGACATCTACCATACTCGCTGCCTCAGGAAAGTGAGAACACTCTACAGAGACCCCACACACCCACTCCACAGACACTTTGAACTGCTGCCATCCGTTAAGTGACACAGAGTGTTCCGGGCTCGGACCACACGACTGAGGGACAGTTTCATTCCAAGTGCAATATGCACTTTAAACAGTGCAAAGTGAATGAATGCTGTACTTGCGTGTTTGCTGTATTTGCACAAGTCTGCACAGTCTGCTGTATCTTTTTTTTTTGCACAGGTCCACACAGATTTGCACTATATGTTTCGTGCAGTGACAGAGTATGCTTTTATACTTTGTATATTACTGTTCTTAAGTATTTTATTTAGTATATCATATTAGTATATTAGTATTATTTATTATATTAGTATGTTAGTAGCTAATAGTATATTTTTGGTATACATTCTTAGTATATTATAATATAAATTTTTAGTAATTTCTTATATATATATATATATTACTTTTATTATTCTTTTATTATATTATTCTTTTAAAATACATTAACATACCTATGGCTGTGTTTCTTACCTTCTTTTGTGGTTCTTACCTGTTGCGGAGAGATGCACCCAAATTTCGTTGTGCTTAATTGTATAATGACAATAAAGGAATTCTCTATTCTGTCCCAAAAAGGGCACCTACCCAACAGGCCACACACATTAAGGGCAAACTCAATTGTCCAGTCCACCCAACCAGCATTTGTTTGGACCAGGAGAAAAACTGGAACACCCAGAGGAAGCCCACACATGCATGGGAGACACATGTAGACTCCCATGACCATGAAGGTTTGATACAGTGGTGCTAACTACTGGAACACAGAAAGTTATCAGACAGCATAGTGTGATACACTCATTTAATAAAATGAGAAGTAACCAGCAAAATAGCATGAATATCCTGATGCCGTTTCTCCAGTGACAGAAATAGCGTGGAAAAACTGAACTGCGCAGGTCATTTTGGGCTCTGTGCCCACCTCTTTTTATAGATTCCACCATCTCTCATTAAAACAGACACCTAACATTTGGTGGTTTCAGGTAAGTCTTCTGTCTTTTCTATTTAATGCTATACAAAGTTAAGACTTAAATTTTTATATTTTGAAAAAAAGGCATGTCACCATTGGCAGAAAACCTGCTTGGTTTTAATATATTCAGCAAACAAGAAAACAATGCAGAGCAGTGAGGAAATTAAAAAGTTTTACAAATTTGAAGGGCTATGTTATTTTTGTCATTATCACACCCTTCTGCTGTGAGCTAGGCTTTGTGCAGCTGGATCTGAATGCTGGCTAGCAGGCATGGATGGTCCTCTTTGGTTAAGTTCTACAGTGGACTATTGTTCCCCACACCCACCAATCCTGAGAACAATAAGGCCCGGTTATCAAAGCAGCCAGGGGTGGCTCGGTGTGGTGGACACTAACACTAACGTCAGCAGAGACTAATGAGGGAGAGAAATGTGCCCAGCTGCTTGCAAATGAGACCATTAGCAACAGCAAATGGTGACTGAGCAGGTTAGTCAAATGCCATTTCCTTTCAAATACTTCAAACACTGCTCAGTGTTAAATATGATGCAATACAGGGGCCTGCTAGTTTCTGGTTCCAATCTAAGCTAATGATCTGTATCAAGAGCTCTAGATTCTCATCTTTTCCAGGCAATGGCCACCTTGCCCATTCTTAAAACACTGGCCAAGCATAAGAGTAGATACTATATAACTGTTGCCCCTTGCTCATGGACCATATAATTCAAGAATGGATCCAATTTGAACACCACTCCATTAATGCTCTTTTTAATTACACTATAACAGCTGTTTTGTTCATTGCCATTTGAATCGAGGGATTGGCAGGAAAAACGATGGCAGACATCTGTATTGCTGCAACATGGTAACAGTTTCATTTAATCTACAATAAAGAGAAGTGCAAATTTACAATTAATTTTATTGTTTATTTTATTTTAAACCTACACAATTTTTTCCTACACCAAAAACGCATTGCTTGCAAACTTGTTTAAAATTATAAAAATTGTCAAACTTGCAGTTTGAGACAAGGCACCAATAAAAGCAAAGCTGTAGAAGTGATAAAAAGGAGTAAAATGTCAGAGAATCTTCTTTCAGCCCTTCAAAGTACCACCTCGGTCCCTGTGTCGAGGGGCTGAAGTATAGAGACAGGAATTAGACAGCAAGGCGTGGATGACTTTTTGTGCCACCTGACAAAACACATGGTGGCTGGCAGATGCTCACAACTCACACAAAGTGAGGTGAAACGAATCATGCTCACACCAATACAGAATCCTCAAGTAAAAAAAAAAAGTGATGACAACCTAATATTTTTATGTAAAAATCCAAAATGGACTGTGTATTGCAGCCCTTAAAATCAAATAAATATGCAGCTAGTTTCCACAGAGAATGAAGCAAGAAAGACATAAATATGAATATAATATATACAGGGTTCTGTGCATGTCTAGTATAGCCCAAGCATTTGATATGAGGTCTCAAAGCAATAGCTCATAATGACATGAGAATTCATAGTTATCCTGAAATAGAGGGCTATACTTTTTGAAAAGCTTTAACCTGTCACTGATTTGATATATGCTTCAATATTAAGTGTGCTTAGTATTCATCCACAAAACAGTCTAAAGCAAACAAAAGGTGAGACAGTATGAGCAGCTACTTCCCATCATGGTAAGACAGCACGATGCATGGCCACTAGTCAAAAAATCTTCACTATCGCTTTTCACATTATATCGTGCAACGGTTTGCTTCAGCCCACAGCACTCATTACACATCTAGTTTGTGCAGAGAATAACAATTTTCTTCAACAAACCAAGAACGTGACGGTCAGTGATAATAGCCGGAGTTACGCCGAAAATTATTACGAGATTCTAAATCTGAAATGTCTCATATAAAAACTCACCACGATCAATTTGATTATACATTGTACCCTTTGCAGCAGCTCAATACTATAATTTGATGTATTGCGTACAAAATAAAGGGTTCGGCGAAAGACAAAATTATCTGTATGAGTAGAATAGTGTCTTCTCTGTAATGGCTCCTATTTAGGAAAGGTCAAACACCAAAAAGATGTTCATCTGGTTATTAAATACAAATTTCAATTCAGACAAGTCAGATGAAAAGACAAAAGCCATTTAAACTCTTCCAATTTATCAAATGGTTGCTATTATCTAGTTTCCCTGTTCAACGCTGTCTACGCACTGTTTTGTTAAAATGACCGTAACAATACCAGGCTCATCAGTATCCCGTATATTTTAATAGACCATGCTGATTGCTGGTTACGTTTTAGAGTTTAACTGCAGATGAGATGCTGAAAGACCGAGTCCCTGCTGGACCTCCTGACAGTTTGTTTTCTTCCAATTCATCTTCTAAAAATTCATTAGTAATTTGAGCCTGTTACTCTTTCTACTATTTTAAATAGAAGAAATAGCAAAATTAAATAAAGGACATGGCAGCAATAAAGCAAAGATAATTGCAATGAAATATGTAATGTCAGGAAACGTCCAAATTCAAAATCCACATTTTAAAGCTCTCATTTAGTGTCTCTTTTTCCTGTTTTGCTTTCAGTTTACCTGCGATGCTCAGGTAGATGGAGGGACTAGTCTTGTTTTCCCCATTTTTTTCATTGACAGCTTGGACATAGTACCGTCCTGCATCGGCCGCAGCTGTTGACAGCACCACGAGCTGGTTGTCCAATGTTATGGCTCTGTGGAAAAGCAGGACGGGGAGAAAAGGGAGAGGGAGACGTCTGCAGGGTTAGCTACTACAGACAAACTGCTCTGTTTCAGTCCACAAAGAAGCTTAAAGCACATTTAGAATTGAACATCTGTAAGAAAACTCTCCATTATAATTACGATGTACAATTTAGCCAAACTGTACATTTCAGAGCTTCTGCTGACCAGTTACTACAAATTTATCTCCCAGGGGATATAAAGTAATAGACACATGGCTTATCTTAATTTCTTTTTTCCTCACTGTACTTCAACAAATACTTTGTACAAACTGCAATAATAATTACAGATATATAGAAATTTTTAAATATAGTTCAATTTTATCAGATGAGGTCCTTCAATGTCAATGGCTGTATATACACTATATTGCCAAAAGTATTGGGACATCCATCCAAATCATTGGATTCAGGTGTTCCAATCACCTCCATGGCCACAGGTGGATAAAATCAAGCACCTAGCATGTAGACTACTTCTACAAACATTTGTGAAAGAATGGGTCACTTTCAGGAGCTCAGTGAATTCAAGCGTGTTACCATGATAGGTTGCCACCTGTGCAGTAAGTCCATCAATTAAATTTCCTCATTACTAAATATTCCACGGTCAACTGTTAGTGGTATTATAACAAAATGAAAGCAACTTGGAATAACAGCAACTCAGCCACTAAGTGGTAGGTCACGTAAAATGACAGAGCGGGGTCAGCGCATGCTGAAGCGTACAATGCACAGAAGTCACCAACTGTCTGCAGAGTCAGTAGCTACAGACCTCTAAACTTCACGTGGCCTTCAGATTAGCACAACAATAGTGCACAGAGATCTTAACGGAATGGGTTTCCATGGCCGAGCTGCTGCATCTAAGCCTTACATCACCAAGCGCAATGCAAAGCATCAGATGCAGTGGTGTAACGCACGCTGTCACTGGAGAGTAGGGAAGATGTGGTCTCTGGAG
This sequence comes from Chitala chitala, assembly GCA_025773905.1. NCBI lineage: Eukaryota > Metazoa > Chordata > Actinopteri > Osteoglossiformes > Notopteridae > Chitala > Chitala chitala. The sequence goes on from JABJVR010045186.1 coordinate 25,379, forward strand.
TGATGAATCATGCTTCTTTGTTTGGCAATCTGATGGATGTGTCTGGGTTTGGTGGTTGCCAGGAGACCGGTATTTGCCTGACTGCACTGTGCCAAGTGTAAAGTGGTGGGGGGGGGGGATTATGGTGTGGGGTTGTTATTCAGGGGTTGGGCTCGGCCCCTTAGTTCCAGTGAAGGGAACTCTTAAGGTGTCAGCATACCAAGACATTTTGCACAATTTCATGCTCCCAACTTTGTGGGAACAGTTTGGGGATGGGCCCTTCCTGTTCCAACATGACTGCACACCAGTGCACAAAACAAGGTCCATAAGCCAATTTGGGGTGGAGGAACTTGACTGGCCTGCACAGAGTCCTGACCTCAACCTGATAGAACACCTTTGGGATGAATCAGAGCAGAGACTGAGAGTCAGGCCTTCTCGTCCAACATCAGTACCTGACCTGTCAAACATTCCCATAAACACACACCTTGTGGACAGCCTGTTATAGCTGCAATGGTTGTGCCAACTCAATATTGAACCCTATGGACTAAGACCGGCATGCCATTAAAGTTCATGTGCGTGTAAAGGCGGGTGTCCCAATACTTTTGGCAATATAGTGAAAGCAATCAAAATTTGCTGCAACCTTAGTATAACTATATTTGTATATAATTAAGCAAACTAACATTATAAAAACTTGTATATGCTTATTTTCAATGTACAGAAATGTGTTCTAAAACTGTTAAATGCATCATCTCAGCACAAACAAATTGTTTTAGCTACTATAAAAAACATATAGTATTCAACTTGGAGCTTTATTATTGTGTAATGATAACATACTTGCAGTTCAAAACAGCTGATATACTATTAAAGTGTTAAATTAATTTCTTTGTTGTCTGCTCTGACCATTCCGTAAAACAAAGTAAAAAACACACGTTTCTCACGACAAGTATTCGTTCCTGTCTTGGCCCTACATAACTGTAATGCTGTGTTTTGTCTTATTTCCTATGAAAAACCTTCATATTTGCTTTCACATTAGAGGTGACATATAGCTCTATACCTAACTACTAATGCACAGATGTAAACCAGACCTGACCGAAAAAGTAAACAGAAGTACATGTAGAGTTCATTTTATTTGTTTTCACTACAGACAAATGATGTGTATTTCAAATTAGATGGTTACTTCACATGCACGCTGCTGTTGAGCAGTGCTTCAAAACTTTAATAGTTATTAGTCTCAAGAGAAATTCTGCTGACCAAACCTGTGAAAAGAGTGTCTCATTTGAAAACAACTCTAATTGCCTATTAGATTTATTCTGAGATGGAGTGAATAAAAACAATGAATCTGCCTGCAAGACTGAAATAATAGGTCGTTATTTGTATTTACAGGTTTGGCTTCCAGGAAATACTTTTCCTGACTCATGAAACAAATGTGACAACTCAAAGAAATCAGTTGAGACCTACTCCCTCTTAGGCAGAAGCTGGGTATTGACATTCAACTGTGATAAAGGGCCCTGATTTTCTCACTGCTGAAATATTAGCTCAGGATCTTTCATCAAGACAAGCTTTACCTGGAAACAGAGGCCCCTTGACCCCTGCACTCTTTTCACTGGGGACAGATTTAAAAGGTCATAGTGACTTATCCTTATTACATTTCAGTTAAATTCGGTGCACAACTGAACAGTGGATTGCAATGCGTGTCGGTTCTGAATGTTTGTTCATAAATGGCCAAAGCAACATTACTTGAAAATATAGGTTCAATGTTTTTGTAGTTTTACCAAATTGAAGGCTGGACAATCTAAAATTGTAGTAATGGGCAGCAGGCAAAACTATATCCAAAATATACAAAGCAAACTCATGTCTGGTAATTTCTAAACAGTGTGACCAAGAATAATAATAATAATAATAACAAACATTCCTCACTATTAATTAGCTGTTTGCTTATGGATTCACCCCTAATCAAACCACAGTGGCCTGGAGACTGGATTCTTCACAAGGAGGTCATGTAAATACTTCCTCCAAAACCCTCTTTGTCGTGCCCATGCCTATGGTTCCCCCATGTCTGCTAGATGTCACTGTTCCATCCTTTGTGCCTCATGTTAATTGTCTTAAGTGTATTAGTCCCTATCAGTTGTGCCTTGTTATTGTCCCTATTTAATAATCCCCTTTGTGTCAGTATGTTGCTGGTTGTTGAGTTGTCAGTGTTTGTGAAAGGGATGGTTCCATTGTAATGCCTTGTTACTTTGTTTGGCTTTTTTCTTAATAAATCTCCCTCTCTGCACTTGGACTTCACCTCAGCCTGTCTGCTTTGTTACACTCTTCCAATGCTTCACTGTATTACTAACAGATCATGAACAACAAAATTGGCTTTTGTTGATCTTAGCATTTCTAGCATTCCATCTTCTATAACTACCATGCTATCTGTTACAACTCAGTATCAGTCATGTTATCAAGTGTATTATCCTTGTTCACTTAGCTAACACAGCAACATTAAATCTGTTTAGTGTCCTTTTTATAACATTAAAGTGGAAAAACATCCACGCCACTCTTAGCATCTTTCAGCTAATTATCTGATATGTGATGGTTTAAAAAGCATGGCGGGATTGCTTTGTGTGATCCCTACCTGGCTGGTTTAACCCATAATACACTGGATATTTTATTGGTTGCTTGTCTGTCACTCTGTGACTGACAGCACATGGTATTCCTATGCACTGCAGTTCCTCCCATCCTGAAAGGCTGTCAGCTTTGACAAGCCAAGTGGGACTTGTGTGTGCTGACAATCACTTTTGTTTCTAAAGAAGCGCCTGATTTCCAGCAATGGGAATGTAAACCTCGAACACTAAAAAAATTAAAAATAGTGGTTGGCAGATTGGTACGCATGATAAAAAGGTCACGACCATCTGCTGAAGCTTATGTGACAGCTGTAAATATGGGGGAGGTGGCTGGCACATACACCTCATCTCTTCACATAACTCTCTGGTGGAGTCAGTGTTTACAGGGTTGGTGATCACATTTTAAGCCACATTAATTCAATTAATTATTAGGGAGAGGCTGTATGGGGGCTGAACAAGCCTTTTGGTTTCTCTTGTGTTGACATAGTTGACACATGACTGGTTGTCTGCAATGCACAGACGTTCATCTAAGACGTGGCCTGGAAACTGCAGGAGTGTTAAAATGGATGGAAAATAATGTATTTTCATTATTAATTAATAAATACCATATAAAGTGCTTATAAAACTAATGTTAAATATTGAGCAGCAGATTTTTTTTTTTTTTTTTGCTGCTGCTGCTGTTGAATTTTCTTTCTTCTTCTTCTTCTTCTTTTTCTTATTATTATTATTATTTGCTTCTGACTATTGATTTATTTTTTACACATTGGTGGGTCTTATAAAAAGGTGTATGAAACTCATTGGTCAATTGATATTTGAAAAGAACGGTCAACCTTAATCGAGTACTCACATAAAAGTGAGAAACGTGCAAACGGACAGGAGATTTGCATGTTCCAGACAATATGACCGAACAGAATCAGCACCAGGAAATCGTGAACCGTTTTATCTGTTATGCAACAATCATCAATGTCTTTTTGATCACCAATCAGATTTTATTCAGTGGTACCATGTAAAATACGCATAGTTCCCTGTGGGACTTTACATCTACATCTACATCTCTTTCAAATACATTGCGTAATAATTCCGGAACAAAATTAGCTCTATGTATAACAATGTAATGTACAGTAAAGGAAAAATCTGCTGAATTTATGTAATGCACTTGCTTTTAGTCACATTACTGGCCCTAAATAACTGGCGATAGTATCATTATAGCTTATGTCAGATTAGTTTTTAAGCACTTATTTTGGTAGACACACCTATAACAGCCAAAGTAATGTTGTGGTTGGACTATTGTGAAGCAGAAAGATGTGAACATTACTGCAAAATATATTCAGCGGCCTACCATTAGTTTTAGCTGTAACGGCTAACATGGACCACATTTATCAATGCTGCCACATACCTGGTTCACCTAATGTAGCCTAACAGAAATGTGTTTTCATTTAGTGCCACAAATTACACTTTCAAAAGCCTATCTAAGATGTATGGCAGTATAATTGAAATGTCAGTAGCCAACGTGGAGTGTGTTCACACTCCCGTAGAAAGCCGTGACGAGTGTTCTGCAGCTTTCATGCCACAATTAAAAAGAAGGATTACTGGAAGTCATCCTTCTGTTTAATTGTGGTCCTGGCTCCTTCATGGTAAACCATTACTGATTCCATAAAGATAAATTTCTGACTCTTTAGAGTACGTAAAAAAGAAAAAAAATGGTGCCATAAAGTGAAACTGTTTTTCATATGAGCTACATTCGTATGAGTGAATTTACTTCATTCCGTGGTTATTCATCTGTGGTTATTTTCTTTGAAAGGGCTTCAAAGCTGAATACGAGACTAAAATATCAGTGTTTTAACGAAGCTATTTAGCAAAATCATCTAAAGCTACAATGAGAAAAACTAAAGTTTCAGCAAAAACATGAACTGGTATTCAATTAAATTCTATTTTTTTGCAGCACATTTTGCAACAAGTTGCCTCAAGTATAGCATATAACAGTCTGCCGCAGACAACATGCAGAATGCTAGTGAAGATTCTGCCAACCAATCCAAGGCAGTGCTTTCAGTGATCTGTAACCTGCTCCTGTCTATGCAGACTATGACCGATTACATTGTGAACGTAACTGATTTCAAAATTTAAAACATTTTAAAGGCAACTCATAGCAGTCTGCTAAAGTCCTGGGGTTTGTGCAGCACATTGAGGGTACAGAGAAGGAAAAAAACAGAAGCTCCCTGTAGTTGCATATTACTGCCACCATACAAAATAAAATATCATCAGTTTTGTGTTTTAACACGAAATGTTTTGCGTTATAACACAAACCTTTTTGCGTTTTTACGTAAAAGTTTTGTGTTATAACGTAAACCTTTTGCGGTTTTACACAAAACATTTTGCGTTTTAACACAAAAGCGCCACATTGTGTTATAACGCAAAACTTTTGTGTTTTTACACAAAACGTTTTGCGTTTTAACACAAAGCAGCTCTGTGACGTTATCTGGTTAAAGATCAAGGTCTAATTAATCTTTTAATCGTT
>JABJVR010045197.1:0-30475 GCA_025773905.1 Chitala chitala
ACACACACACACACACACACACACACACACACACGCTCTCACATTCACAAACACATTCACACATGCATGTTTACACACACACACACACACACACACACACACACACACACACACACACACACACATGCATACACACAGTAGGACAAACAACAGCTAAACAAAACATCAGAACTAAGCAAAGTATGTAATTAAACAGTTAACCTCAAAACATTTAATAATTGTAACACTAACATGCAATTAACACTGTAAATCTCTTTAACCTTTGCTAGCAGTCCTGGTCAGACTGCTTTTGTATACAGCTTAACCTGGCTCTCATGCCACACAAAGGAAAAATGGTTATTCCAGTGTTTTCACATCAGAATCATTTACCACTTAAAACATTTACCAACAGTTAGTTTACACTGTCGGATGCTTAAGAGGTTATCACAAAATCATTATATTACACAACTTTCACTCACTCACTCACTCACTCACTCTCTATACCTTGTTCAATTCAGAGTCATGGGAAGCCTGGAGCCCATGCCAGGAAGCACAGGGCATGGACACCACGGGTGGGGTGCCAATCTATTGCAGGGTACACACACACAAACACACACTACAGACAATTTGCAAACGCCAATCAACATAATCGGCCTGTCTTTGTATTGTGGGAGAAAACTTGAGAATCCAGAGAAAACCCACCAAGCATGGGGAGAAGATGCAAACTCCACACACACAGACCCGAGGTGAGGATCAAGTTACAAACTGCCACGCCACCGTGCTGCTACGCAACTTGATTGTGGATGAAGTTGCACATTGACATGGAAACACTTTATTTAGGGGCATCCTGAGGGTCATGTGCGATTGATTAGGCTGAGGGTGAGATAACCAAATATCTGAGGTCACTGTTCTGACCTTGAAGGTCAAAAATCATATCACATGCAAACAACTTAATGGCACAATTAAAAGCATTTTCTTTTCAGACAAATACAGTTGGACTGACAATATAAAATTATATGCCAAGAGGACAGGAACACTGATACCTCTAGAATTCTTATTCTGTATGCAATTTAAGGTCAGTTTAATGATTCTTCAGCAGATGTGGATTCCAGTTTTTTGTATTAAGTCAGTGCAGTCCTGTGCCAGTGTGTGTTTCCTCTGGACAGTCTGATTTCCTTCCATAGTCCAAAGACACATGACTCGGTTTAAGTGTCAACTCTGAAGTGCCTCTTTACTGTGTGAATGTGTTCTGTGTCAGGCAGGTGTAATGTGTTCTGTGTCAGGCAGGTGTAATGGGTTCTGTGTCAGGCAGGTGTAATGGGTTCTGTGTCAGGCAGGTGTAATGTGTTCTGTGTCAGGCAGGTGTAATGGGTTCTGTGTCAGGCAGGTGTAATGTGTTCTGTGTCAGGCAGGTGTAATGGGTTCTGGGACAGGCTCCAGGTTCTCAACAATCTTGAGCTGCAAGAACCTGTCTATGCTGCCACAGGTAAGCATCCCCACACCTGCATGTGACTGGAACTGAGGACTGTACCAAAACTGTAATAGCTAATTCCTCCAAAAAAATAGCACACGCATCCATTACTTTAGGTGCATCATATACACAACTGACTTTTTCCATCTGCTTTCATCAGCTCCCCAGATACCTAAAACTGAATTAATAGATAGGCTGAGATCTCCACAAGTGAACAGTATGTCTGGAGAAGGTTGTCATGAACCAACTTCTTTGCATTGATGAAGAATAAAAACAAAGAGCTACATGCATCCTAACTGGGGTAACGTCCAGGAAGGGCATGGTAATTACCATGAAGGAAGTTCAAAGCCCACCAGTTCTTCTCAAAAAACCTGACAGCGCTGCATATGTACTTAGAAGAACAGCATCGCAGAGCTCCGTCTTACCAAAGTCTAGCACATGTGAATGCAGGGGTGGGATGTGCGCATTAAGGCTTTTATTAAACAACCCAGTTCATGGCCAAAAATCAGTGTCACTCACTAATCACACACAAATACATTATTAATCTGGCTTTACCTACTTGGAAAGAAGCCAAGGAGCACACTCAGTTGTACACTGTTATGTAGAAAGCCTGCTGTGTTCCTGCATTCACAGCATGTCAACTTCACATAGGCCTGGGTCTGGAGTGAGCAGCTTCCTAACAGTGCTGTTCCTTACCCCTGCCATACTTTCAATAAGACTTTGAACAGACCTTGTTGGAAAACACTGTCAAAGACGTACCTCCAGCTCGTGTGGTTAAAGAATTGGAACTGGCACCAGCAGGTTGACAGTTCAAGAGGGAGATCATACTCAGGAATTTTTTTTTTCCGGTAAAACACTTAACCTGTAAGCCTTCAGGAAAATACCCAACAGGGCAAACTGACAGCATATACCTTTGAGCTGTTTCAGCCACTCTGTCTGTCAGTAAATTAATTAAGCCATTACGTGAAACAGGAAAACTTCCATTCCTGCCTTCAGAGGTGTCTTAACCACCATCCAACAGGAAATGGAGAAGGTTTAGTGAATCAAAGGCCAGTTCCCTGTCCTTTTTCTGTGCTCAGTAATCTGGCAGTGTGGTAGGGGAGAGAGAGATGGGGGGGGACCCTACTGCCTCGCATCACCACAGCAGCATTTGACGGTCAGGTGGCAGGGCCAGAGTATGGCCAGAAATAGCTGCGAACTCCGCACACTGCGATTCGCTTAAGAGCCACCCAGGGGGCCACAGCCACGAGGGCGTGGGGGGGGGGGGTGAACAGGACCAATCATCCAGCAGGCAAAAGGAGCCCCAGAGGCACAGAGCGCATTCCTTTCTTCAGCTTCCCTTCCTTCTTTCGCTCCATCTCCCTTCCATTATCCACCCGCCTTCACATTAATCTAAACCCATCAGCTAACCATCCTGTCCAATGCTTTTTTTCCTAGCATCCCTCTGTTTCTTTTCTTCACACCACATTAAAAAGGTTCACATTCTAGATAAGATGTGAGGACCGGAGGAGTGATTCAGCCCTGCCTCCAGGCACCACTGATGAGCTCATGTAATATGAGCCGCAGGAGAGACCCGCACCTGCAGTTTGTGGGACTGCACTGTACTGCAAAACAGCAAAATATAGAAATATTCTGGTCATTCTGGTCTTCGATTATATTGCTGGTCCATTACAGTTCTTGGAAGACTTTGAAAATCACAAGACAATCATCCATATTATATATTATGATATGCATGCAAGGTATGCATGTATTTATGAAGCATTGTTAACACTTTTCTTTGCAATTTACATATGTTCATGTGGATAGAGCTGGGTACAGGGAAAGACAGGATACCAAGAAATCATTACACCTGCAGTTTGCCCACATGCAGAACCAGCTACACAACACTGTGGTGAAGGATGTACTGATCTGACTCATATGTGGTATTCACAGGTTGGAAGAAATCTGTGCCTATATCAATTAAATAGACCTTTGAAACCTGTCTGTTGCACACACCATAATGTCTTCTTAATTTACAAGGCATGATATAGCTGTACAATAATTTTATGCAGCTGGGTAGTAATCTTGCATAAAGCCATGATGGAGTGATTCTGGTGGTGAGTTTGATGCAGCAATACACAAAGCAGCCTTTCGCTGACTTGCTGCCATTAACTGAAGGTTTTTCAGTTAAAGGACATCTGAACATCACATCCAAGGTGGAGAAGCAGCAGCCTGTGGAACACTGTCAAAATACCTCATTAACTGCCTAACTGAAGAGCTGGGCAATGTGGCCAACAATATTACAATATTTTTGGAGATATTAAGATATTTCCTCCACATTAAAATTGATGGTATAGCGAGTGCTGTCCTTTTGCTTTTTTGAAGTCAACAATATTAAAACTATTTTTACCAACATTTATTAACCTCAATAATTATCACAATATAGAATTTTAGTATAATGTTTTAGTTAAAAAAATACTAGTACTGAGTGAATACTTAAATGTTAATTACAACTTGACTTGGCAGCAGTATATCTTCCACGCTGGTTTTGTTTGTGTATGGGCTGATGCATGATATCCAAACCACTTCCAAACCTGTGAAGGTGTGTTCCGGCTCTTCAGTATTAAATTGTCAGCCATTGTTTCTTGCTGATGATCACATTATGGATACTTCATGGGGAGGGTCAAAATTGCAACGTGCTGCATGATAAATCCCATGCATTGTGTATTTCATGTTTTTTTTTTTTACATTATACTCATATGCTCTAATCATCGTCGTTTAAATAATCTCAATAATTATCTCTAGAGTTTTATCGCCTAGCACTACCTCAGACTACTTTTATTACGTTATTCAACATAATAAAGCTAGGATCTGTGGCTCAGAAGATATGCTGAAAGGGTAGTGACTGAAAGGCCTGATTAAAGCTCCTGCCCAAAAGCTTAGCTTTCTGTGTTTTACTGCTTGATTATACTATATGTTCATAATGCTAGCAGCTACAGATAACGCAACATGTGGATCATAGCACATGTTGATTAGGCTACTTGTTGATGGTTATGTGAGATGTTAGTTATATTGCAGGCTGATTAGGATACATGGTAATTACATCACAGGCTGATTATGCCACATGTTGATTATGCCAGATGTTAAGCACCGTGTTAATTGTGCCACATACTTATTAAAGTATGTGTGATTGATTATACTATGTACTGGTAGTATCAATAATTATGGTTATTAATCTTGTGTCCTGAAGAGGGCATTGGTTGTACAGTTGACAGGTAGAAGTTTATGGTGTTTCTACACACAGCTCTTTTTGGGGCGTGAGCACCTGCAAGTCCTACCGGTTCCTATGAAGTAAACACACACCGGCATTCCACCATACTGACATAGTCTGCCTATGAGCTACCCTCAGCCACCTCTCCTAGTGACAGAAAAAGTCACCACTTCCCAAGATTCCCACCCTCTCTACGTTATTGGCTGAAATCAGAGGGGAGGGTATCTCACAATTGTTCCTTACTGGTATGCAAAAACTCGCCTTACTGACAGGATGGGTTTGAAAAGGAATTGTTCAGCATTTGCAGTCTGATTGCCCCACCCTGCCAGCTAATTTTATTGCTTTTAAATAAAGTGCATCCAGCCACAGTATCTACAGCATCTTAGGACCCACCCAGTCTATGTGAAATATCAAAAATGACAATGCAGTTGCTGTGTGGGACTAAGTAGCAATTTTAACAAATGACATTTTAAGCAGAAATACCCCCCAATTAAAATTCATCCTGACAGAAATGAACTTGTAAACTCATCACAGACTGTCCACATTATTGGTCCATTTGACATGATTAGCAGACCCCTTCAATCAAAGTAATTTAAGTGCTTACTAACATTACAGTTATACTGCTGGGTACTTGCAAACAGCAGATACACAAATGGGACTTGTGCTTTCAGCCTTTTACTCACAAGCCCTCCACACCACCTCCACTGCTGAGCACGAAACTATTATTGTGCTACTCAGCTAATGCATCAGTTAGAAACTTTTATCTTGGCATTTAAATAGCAGTGCATGTTACTGGAACCATTCTGCAGGAGTATCACTTAAAGTGCACAACATCAGCACTCCTGCGCCTTCAGGTTTCAAGGCGCCGTTTGTAACAGCCCTTCTACATAGCAAAACTGGCAGTGTTCATTTAATACTGAGAGTGTTTAGCACTGCACGTTTTGCTGTGTACCTGTTACCAAGGTCTAGCCAACATTAAAGAGTTACATTCACGTAATACCTGCAGTTATCTCAATTGTTCCATCTCTTACTCTCATCTGACCTCTGACACCTCTTAAGGCTTCATTCACCTCACCTCTGTTAAGAGTTATAAAGTGGCTCAAAAGACAAGGCCAGGTTGCAATAAAACCATCCATTTTGGTAAAGCTTTCCATTAAGATTAAAAAAGCGACTTTATGAAATTCAAAAGTGTGTGTATGTACACGTGTGTGTGTTGCTGGGGGGTGGCTCTTCATATGCCAGCCAGAGTATCACATGGGATGACAAAATACAGCCCCCAGGCAAGCAAACAATACTCATGTCAGGGCCTCCCAGTGTCCTACTTTTTCATATTATTGAATTTTAAACAGACAGTGAGATTGGTACCTATGGGAGAGGTAGGGGTTTGACAGGTCAGTCAAGGAGGTACATATACTGTAGGTTTATATCCACTAAATAGGATTTGAAAAACATTCACTTTAGGATACATTCTGGCCTGGGTGCCCCAAGTCACCGCACACTTCCCAGGTTGTTGGTTTGTAAATGTGTGTGTCTATGTGTGTGTATGTGGTGTGTCCGTGTGTGTCGTTTCCATGCTCTACCTGTGCAGGTTGGGAGGCTTCCTCCAGGGTCTCCAGTTTTCTCTTACAATCTAAAGATATGATATCTGGTTCAGGTGAACTGGGGGCTCTAATCTGCTTTTAGAATGCATGTGAGTGAACACCATGTGTTCAACTAATACCCCATTCAGGGAGTACACTGCCACGTGCTGTGTTATGCATGAGAGACTCTACACTCCTGCAACACTTAGATAAATTAATGCATATATTTAATTAAGAGGAAAATTAAAAAGTTGACATGGTCTCTTAAAAGCAGACTGCAAGCACGCATACACAGAAAGCCCATCTTTAAAAAGACAAACATAATGCACAATCATTCAAAGGAGAACCGTATGCTGTCATTTATAGTCTCTAATCTTTTATGCACTTGGCAGTGCTTCTGATTATTCCAGGAAAGGGTTCTTTCTCAGCAAATAAATGAATAGTGGCGTAAAACTCTGGCAGATGAGCAAAGTGCACTCTGAGAATTTCATGTCTATTTTTAGCGGTTTACTTCTGAGTGCGAACATCTGTGCATCGTCTCTGTCAAATCCATGTCTCAGGTAAATTACGGGTTTCATTAATAGAAAAGGATCCATGGAAAGAAATTGCACTGTAAAGAGACACGTTTCTGCTGTGTTCCTTTAGCCTGAGCAAAGCGAGGATTCCAGCACTTGGTTAAAACTGGCCTCCAGCGGCCATTCGGCAGTCCAGGATGTGAATGAGCAGACAGAACAAGTCTCCTTCCAGCCAAGCAGCACTCCAGCAGCTCTCGCTTCTGCCAGGGTCGCTCTGGGAGAGCGTTCCCCTGCGCCAGACTTTTCACAATTTTATACGGCTGTCAAGGAGACCGTGCTTTGGCAAAAGAGTGCAGAAAGACCGGTGAGATCTTCTCTTGCACTCACGCTCCCTGTAAACCCTCCAACTCGTTTAAATATACATGACATTATTTTTCTTTTTAATCCATGAAAGTTTTGCATATTTAAAGTCAGGGCATAATTGTCGGCTTAAGTGGAATGCGTTCAGATTGGATAGGCATAATAATTCTATTTGCATGTGTTAAAGAAACTTAACTGTGTCAGATGGAGGGGGGTCTGCAAATTTGTTCTCAATGTTTTGGTGTGGTGAAAATGTAAAAGGAAATGCCCATTTCACACAAATGTCTAAAAAGCCACGTTCCTCAGATCTGGCTACTTCATACGTTCTAAATATCCGTGGTCCGACCCATCTGTATTATGCACACATTCCATGTAGTCACTGAATCGAGCTACTGGGGTTCGGGGGATGGTGAGGGATAAGCACAGAGCGAACATCCTGTTTCACTAATGCTTGTGGAAATGAAATCGTGTGCAGCAGGAGAAAATGCCATGCTGCCCGTGCTTGCTATTTCAGAGACAAGGATTACTGGAGCTGTAAAATGACACTGATCAGAACTCTGATAACTCAAGCAGGGCAAAAGTTAAACATCTCACTTTTCTTCCTCTCTCACTGTTTCTCAAAGTCTCTGTCTCTTCCCATTTCCACTGAGCCTAGAAATCCCACTGGGCCAAATTTGTACAGGTGTGGTTCTATTTTCTAAAGGTCCTGACTTTAATGGTCCTGACTTGCATCTCAAATGACCTTCAATACCTTCTGGGAAATCAAGAAACCAAGAGAGCTGTCATGAATGAGAAATCACTTTGTATAATGACCATGTATCAAATAAACAGCCTTTACTTCAGTAAGTGCGTGAAAATGTACTATCCTCATGAATGCTGGCGTAGCACTGACTCTTTTGCAATGGATGCAATGTGATTTGTTCTTGCTGTTACTTGTCATAATGGTCCAAGGACCCTAAAGGTAAAGAGCACCTAAATGTAAGATGCATCTTTTCTAAATAACATATAGGTATGTCTTCTTAAATACAACTACATGTGAGATGGCCAGCATCACTCACATGGAGTTGTGCATCCCATGCAGAGCAGGAGGTCACAGATTCCAGGAGATTATCCTTGATTATGTAAGACTTAACGTGTACCTCATCCCCCTCACATGTTGACCTCTAGCACATTAATAATGCCACTGCCTTGGATCAGTAAGCTGTATGTACAGGGTCTATGATTTCTGTGTGAATTTGACTGTGCAAGAATTGCGTTGCGTGGTACATGGTTGTTTGTGGCTGTCCATGTCCATATGTGATGAGTGAATACATGCATACATACAAGCAGGCAAAGGGGGGCACTGTTATATGCCTGGGGTGAGTTTTGTCCATTAAATCAGGCCATGTTCAGGTCATTCCCGAGCTCATATACACTCTCCATAAAAATGCAGCACATTTTCCTGGAGGGGTCTATTTCTCCAGCCTTCATGGCTGTGGCTCCTGACAGAGTGCACTCTGATTGGTCATGACGGGCCTTGGCATCGCTGGCATGCAAAGTGAAAACATCAGGGTTCACTTCACCAGAGGCTCTTGAAAAGCCTTGAAAAATAGCGGAGACCTCTGCAACCCAATTCAACAGACAACAGTTGAGAAACGTAGCAATAGTTGACAAAAAAAAAAAAAACACCAGCAGTGACTTATGACAGGAAAAGCCAAGCAGAGACATGTGACATCGCAGTGGCAGTGAGCACGGCCGATTATGATGCATTCTTACCCTTCACTTTGTGCTGCACACATGCAGCCCAGCCATGTGTCATGGGCAGGGACTAGCTTTCCGATAACAAAAAATAAAAATAAATAACATTTTGCTAGCACCACAGGTCTGTGCAAAAGAATCCAGAAATGTGTGTAGGTGCCACTGGCATTCTACCAGATTCTACACCTTACAGCAATGTGAAATGTTTCAGCTGACATGTAACAGAATACTTGGTATTTCTTCTCTTCTGTCTTACTTGCACTTTTATTTGAGTCATCTGAAAACTATATGTTGATAAACTCACCTTGAACCACTGAACTGAGATTAAAAACAAGCATTTCGCCTGTCAGTCCACCTGGTACAGGACTGTGCAGCTAGAGCCAGGGTGGGCAACCAGGACTGTGCAGCTAGAGCCGGGGTGGGCGACCAGGACTGTGCAGCTAGAGCCGGGGTGGTTGACCAGGACTGTGCAGCTAGAGCCGGGGTGGGCGACCAGGACTGTGCAGCTAGAGCCGGGGTGGGCGACCAGGACTGTGCAGCTAGAGTCGGGGTGGGCGACCAGGACTGTGCAGCTAGAGCCGGGGTGGGCGACCAGGACTGTGCAGCTAGAGCCGGGGTGGGCGACCATGCCCCTGGAGCGACACGGCGCTCGCACGTTTCTGTCACAGCCAATTCATTCAATTTAATCTGCCAGCTATTTTAATTAAATTTCAGTTACATTGTCCACATTCTTTTTGATCACTTACACATGCATTTACTCAGTTATCTTAATTTATTGAGAAAACTGCAAAAAAAAAAAAAAAAACTGCAAAGAAGAAAGTTAAGTGAGACTCTTGTGCTTAAAGATCAGCACCAAAACATATAAATCACACATTACAATGTTGATCTAACTGTAGAGTCAGAGCAGACGATGTCTGGGTAAATCAGCGTGTTTTTAAATCAAACCAGTAATCGATAATTGTATACAAATTGTAATAAATGAACAGCAACACAAGGGGGACAGGTGGCAATGACAAAGAATAATTAATCATGAGCAGTGATTTAAGTGATTATTAACAACGATTAGATTAAAAGATTACAAATGTACCATGACTTTTAAAAAGTGATAAGCAACATCATTAATTTTTTGCAATAATTCAAAAATTCTTATGAAAAATCACACTTGTTAAAAATTTCCGCATTTACAAAGTAATAATACAAAAAATAATGTTTAATTGAGATTAAGGTTCAATTAAAAGTAGAAATTGTCTGAAACACAACCCTGCACCACTGAGGCTCTGCCCACCGCTGAACTAGCGTGAGGCCTTTGGACAAGACATCACTGCCAAGTGTTTCCGTTTGCTCCTCTTCTCTCCATCACTCAGCCTTCTTCCCTCCAACTGGTTTGTTGATGTCTTGTCCAAATGGCTTGCCCTGGTTGGACAGTCCCATATCTTGCTGTGGTTACAAGGCAGACTGACAGGTGAAACTTTTTATTCTGCTCAACAACCAAATGTTCCACCTTCTTTTTTTCCATTCAGTCCTTTCTTTTCTGCCACTGCTCTATACTGTTCCCTGCCATCTGCTTGCTTTAACCGTCTCTTTGTAGGGATCAAACAACCCACTGAGTTGCTTGCATTTCCACTGGCTATTTGTCCTACACAGCCTACCATTTTCTGTTGCTGTGAGGCCCTCATCTATCACAAGGCTTTAGGAAGTAGAAGCACATGGCACCATTGCCAAAAACCGCACATCTCCTGACTGAGCCCTTTAGGGGTCTATGCAAGAGGCTGGTGTTCTTTCAACAAGGCAAGTCCGGCTCAATGTCTGCTCACATTTGGCAGCGCCATTTATACAGCACGCAACTGCATCTTATCTTGAACAGCAGACTGGGCAATCACAAAGAGGTGACCTATAGCAGGGAGGAAATGTATTTAGAGCACCTGCATTAAAGAGCAGCCAATTCTCAAGGCATTTCTCCATCAGGGAAGCAGATGCCACAGCATTAAACATGTTCAGTCATCAACCAATTAGTCAGGCAGAACCCTGGAATTAAATTATTCAAGAGGAGATCAATATGATAGCCCATAATAAATGGTCTTTGGGAAGAATGTTCAGGAAAAGTGTTCAGCTTCTGTGTACAGCTTCCATAGTCAACATGAAATTAGATCTTGTATCATACAGTCATGGAACAATATGTGCTGTGCTGATCAGTGAGGGCTAGCAAGAAGAGCATCATGGGAAAAACTGAATAGTCTAGAACGTAGAAATTGAAAGTGGGCATGTCAGTCTGTTGTGACAGACTAAGCTGTGGAGACCTGTGACCTTCTAATGAGTTGGGCATAACACCCAGATCAACATCTTCACAGGATGCTGTATGTAGCACAGAGGAGGACCATCTACATTCCACTGCTGGCCCTTAACCAGCTGACAATGGACTGCCCAGCTTCCCAGGGATGTGACCCAAGAACCTAGGAGGCTTGATCATCCTGCATCACGTGTTCATGATTGTAAATCACATGTGACATTAAAAAAAGACAAGCCGCACCTTGCCGCTATGAATCATCCAACAAATTGCCTACGAAGGAAATTGCAGATGGCACTTACCATAATGAAAGCGAGCGGGCCCTGCTTGTGAAGCTGCTTCATGCGGTTGTATCATGACACTGAAAGGCCGTGGCAACCGACAGGAGAGCCCGCTGTGTTTTGGTTGACAAGGCAACCGCATCTTTTGCAGACAAATCAGTTTCATGTGCTGTTTTCACATTTGCGCACCGGTCGTAAATCTGACCCAATTTACAAGGTGTAAGATACATGAGAGACGTTAATGAGGACTGTATTGTAATAGGACAGCAGAGCTAGGCTTGCAAACCGTTTTGAGGTGCAAGTTGCACATTAATTGTCATGTTCTGGTTGTGTAGCAACTCCCATTAGACTAAAAACCTAACTCCAGCTCATTGTCTGGAAGACACCTTCTGTAGCAGTAGTGGTAAAATTAATCCAATACATCCTTTTTTAAAGATTATACTAGTTTACTCAGGCCACAGAAACTGAGAGGCAGCTATCCATTGACAAGGAGAGGCCCCGCCCCCCTATTAGTAAACAGGAAAGAAGCCCTTTCCACCACATGATGTTCAAGCAGTGCTCTGTTACCTTTTCATTTATACGCTACCTGCATCCCTACACCAAAAGCAGCACACAGAGATAAAAAGCCCAAAACATTCTTATTAAAAAGTGGGACTTTCAGCTGCTGCCCAGCTTCTGCTCTCACAACACCTGAACACGAGTGGTCCAATTCATTCACATTTGTACCGTCGTCATTTTCAGCCTGCCAAAGTGAACATACAGGATTGCTTTATTAATCAGCAAACTATGAATTTATCACCAGCAAACAATGCACCCAAACACGATGCGCCAGTGATTCAATAAATCTGTTACCAGAGACATGGGGAATCTGCTAGCTGTACTAGCAGCAAAGCAAGAGCATACGTCTGTCTGAGAGAGCTGCTCAGCCAAGCAAACGTCAGCAATTCAGTTTGCTTTATCCAGCACGGCATGCACGTAGAATCATAACGAGGGAGTCTACACCGTCGAGAGGGTATCACTCAGTTAAGCGGCACTTAGGTGTTACGCATTACTGCGGTCCCATCTGCTTCTCGCAATGTTTACACACACATGCGATTTCGACGTGGCACAACATGTCAGTCACACGGCCACAAACGTTTTCTCATCCGCGCAGCCACCGGCAACAGCCAGGCAGGGGATGTGCCAAAGCGCGGGAAAGAGGCAGTCTGGTAGAAATGTGACATTCTGCACTAATTACAGTTCTCATAAGAGGCAGCAAGAGTGAAATGCTTCCTTGAAGGAAGTGCCCTTTACAAAAAGATCCAGTCAAATGGTCAATCAGGAAAGAACATGAAGATCAAGCTTTTCTCCTTTGAAGAAAAAAAAATATTTTCAAAATACTGCTGTAATGCATATAATAATTTAGCAGTATTCAACTTGTTGCACTGAGGTAAAGGCATGAAAATGCAGTCTTGTTGAGTTTCACTGTTCTGCTCCTAATTAATTGAAATAATTATATGCAGTGTAAAGCACTGCACCTGTTTTTCAGGTGATAAGTTGATAATATTTCTTCCACAGAATGGTAAAGGCCAGCAGCTCTAAAATTCAAACCTACAATGGCGAAATCTAATACATGACATATTTAAAGCCCAATATATTTAATTCACCCAGGGGCACAGCTAGACATTTTAAGCTGCATGAAAGATTATCACGTTATATTAAGTTTTTGTGGGCCCTTGTCAGTCATAGGCCATTGGAATCATCCTAGGTTTCCTCTAAAGGGCCCTTGAACTTGCCTCAAAATACAGATGGGAATCTACTCCCTCTTTATATCTGTAAAGGGGAATCTACAAAAGGTGTTACAATGACAATCAAAATTCCTAGAATGCTGCTCAGCTGGGTCAGGTATGTGGCTTGACCAGAAAACCTGTCCACATCTTACATTAAGCAGTCAACATGTAGCTACATTGTCACATTGAAATAGGATCTACACAGAAAAGCAGTGATTAAAAAGCAACTGAACAGGTTCTGGGAGTCATAAAGGCCTCTGCCATCTGTGGAGAAGAAGCGCCTGTCTGCTCCCTTTGTGTTTCTTCATTCGTGTTCATCTCCACAGTAACTGAAGGCAGAGGCAGGAGCTGTTTTCTAGAACATTCTACCTACTCGGCTTACTGTGGTGCCGTTCTTGTTCTCTGCACCAGCTGCTCCGTGATCCACAATCGACATACCCTGAGCCACAGGCTTCCCCGAGTAGGAGGTGGGAGCAGCACTGGGAACCCCTCCCTGTCTCACTGGTGGCAGCTGACTTTGTGGGTGCACAGCTTGCTCCAGCGTGGCCAAGGGCTCCACTCTGCTTATCACGCAACGTTGTAGCCTGAATTAATCATGTCTGTTGAAAAGCTTGTCTGAAAACCTGGCCAGAAGGGTCTAAATTTAGTCACTAAACAGGTTTTGCTAAATGAGGGTGACATAAGATGCAAGGAAGAGCACTAAAAAGGGAAGAACAGAGCAGCGGGAACAGCAAACGTGCAGCCACACAACCGCACGCCAAAGCTGTTGTGCTGCTCATTATCTTGGGCATAGCCACATTCCTTATAACATAACGTCAATCCAGCTACAAAAATGTTAAATGAGTATAGAGAACAAAGACAGCCAGCTTTCTCTGCCTAAGCCGATATTACTCCATTCACAGCCCACTTCTGAAGTAATGAGATCAACCCAGGCAAAAAAAAAACAACAACCCATAACACTTCATGCCCTGCACTTACAAATCAATACTTTAAGAAGTCAGAGTGTGGATCGCCTAAAACATACAGCCACAGAGTAAAGCAGGTGCTGTTTAGAGACACACTGGAGCCTCTGTGTCTCTCACATTAACATCATGTCACAGTTACTCCTCATCAAGTGCAACAAGAAAAATGAAATATCTAAAGAACTACTGACCCATAAGAACATTCTCCTTTGGAATTGCATTGGAAATAAAACAGAATAAGGCTTTGTAGGGGGAAAAAATCCTGTACCAGTCTAGGAAGACATGATAAATTGATAATGCAGACAAAAAACAAAGACAGTGAGGAAGAAGAGGGATTTTAGTAATAAACAAGCCAACATGCATAGTTACACCGGCTGTGTTTAGTGAAACTTGGCCACCTTTTCACCTTATGGTGACCAAGCTGCTTTTTCAACAGGGTTTTGGGTACTAAAGTCATGTGCTTCCTGTGTGCACAAAGATACACACATGCGTGACTTCTGGTCGACATGCACATATGCTTGTAGTCACATGCACCCACCCACTGCAATCACACGCTTTAATTACAACAAATGGCAACACCAATTACCACCTTTTCTAAAGCTATGGTCTTCACAAAACTTTTCCAGACCAATTCATAAAAAAGCATGGACCCCCTCTTCTCTCAATTTTACACACACACACACGCACACACACACGTGCATGCACGCACATACGCATGCAGACATTTAACATGGGGAAGTATTTTTTTCCCCCCAACCACAATTGGTTCCCTTCAACAGAGTTTGATCTTGGACTTACATGCAGTCCACACATTAGCAATTACCTTTTTTTTTTTTTTTGATGAACAAGCACAACTATCTTTACACACACTGACACACACACACACACACACACACACACACACACACGAAAAAGAAAAAAAAACTTGAAACATGCTGCAATACATGCTGGTGCAAATCTTACACTGTCCAGACGAGCAAGCATTCAACTTTGAGCATCACCATACATTTACTTCCTTGTAACCTGTGTTTTTCATTTCCCTTTATTGCAATCCCTGTTTGCCTGCCAACCTTTAGATTTATGCGTGTGTTTATCATCTGAATGACAGCTGTATCTCTGGACAGCAATTTCCAGTACTTTTGTAACATCTGCGCCACACACGTTCCAGTCACGCGTTAGAAGTGTGTGAGAACACTGATGCCGCATCTCTCTGAAGGTGAGCCATCAACATGAAAATCCGACATGACACGACAATCAGTCATCAAAAATCACAGAAATACACGATATAACAATGATACACCTACAGAAAATCAAGCGGCGTGCAGAGCGAACGGTCAAATACCATGTAATCAATCGACGGGGATAGCGAGGACTCACCTGGTTTGACCGTCTTCAATCGAATAGGTTGCCGAAAGTGGCGGATGACGGCCAGGGTGTCGCGGTTTGTCAGTCCACTGACAGGAGTCCCGTTCACCTCAAGCAGCACTTCGCCAGGCGTCAGGATCTTCCCAAAATGATACACGATCGCCTCTGGCTTAACCTGGCCCAGGTAGGGGAACTCTCCCAGTTCTGCTCCCCCTCGCAGCTCCACGGCGGAGCTGAACTCGCCGGTACTCCCCCATGACACCGCACACTCCTGCACTTTGCTGGACCAGTGCTTCTTCTTCTTTAGCGTTTTTGACATGATAAAATTCCTTCCCGAAAATGTTTTAAGTAACAGCTGATTCTCTCCGTGTTTAAAGCGCGATCAGGCAGCGCCAGGCGTAAATTTCTCGCTGACGTTTACTCACTAGTGCCCAGTTACATTCTTTGAAGATATTATTATAAATTATTAATTAATTTGGATAATCACGACGATGCGAAAAACTCGTGTCAACCGGGGGAAAAGTGGAAATACACTGGTGAAGGTTTTATCAGTGCAAACAGGAGCCACAAGCTGTGCAAATAAAGCTGACGGTATTAAAATTCACTTCTTATTCAAAAACGATTGTAATTTATTTTGGGAAGCATAACATTGAACTCTTTAATGATAACAATAAGAATACTATGCGATTACACTTTTGCTTGCAACTTACAGCATTATACAAAAACTAGCAAGGAGAAACTGAAATGATGTCTATGAAAATGCTACGACATAAAATCAAAAGTCTCTTCTCTAGACGAAGGGGGTAAAACGCGTCCTGTCTGCTCAGTTAGTCGTTCCATAGCTGGTATTTCTTTACATCCACAAGATAGGTAGGTTGCTGTTGGGCTATAAAAGCGGTGGCTGTGCGGTCATTTCCA
The DNA here is from genome assembly GCA_025773905.1 of Chitala chitala. Lineage (NCBI taxonomy): Eukaryota > Metazoa > Chordata > Actinopteri > Osteoglossiformes > Notopteridae > Chitala > Chitala chitala. The sequence continues at coordinate 16,472 of JABJVR010045197.1, forward strand.
ATTGCTGTACCCTGTTCGTTATCTGTTTCTTTCTATCCCAATCACCACTGTCGTTTTGGAACTTATATCCCACGCACCTGTTCTTTATTTCGTGACATCGGCAGTTCCGAGGCGAAGAAATTGACATCGTACACCTGGCGCGGCTGGACCGAGAACGCGTGCGCGTACCCGAGATGCGCTCTTATTTCCAGATGTCTATGTGCAGGCGCGCTGCCGCAACCTCTACAGTTCGAGCTCCGTCTATTCTTGGTTGTGACACAAAATAAGCTGGAGGCAACAAAGCTGTTGAGCTCGGCGGACAACCTGTGACGACGAGCAGCATCGCAGTGTATTACAGGATTTAAAATTATTTCCAAACTTTAAATATCAATTTAACATAGAAATAAATTGCGCTGAGAGAAAAACGATCTGTGCTGACTGCTGTTATCCACAACCAATCGAAATCGAGATTGTAACCGAAAACAATGAAAAGTAGCCAATGCCGAAAACATTTAGGCGGGTCTTTATGGGTCGTTACACTGCGACTTGAAACTGTCATCGCAGTTGTTAATTCTTTTCGTGCGTTCAGCTCAAGGTTGCTGTTAAACAATGTTACAGTATGGTTATTAGTGTTGCTTTACTAGTTTAACGCTTAAGTATGCATTCCGGAACCATGACATCATCTTATTACTACTGCTGCTGTTTAAGATACTCTGTAACCAAGGTCTTGAGTCTTTCACACACTGAAAGAAACTGAAATTGCTTTGTAATGATTTTACTTGGCTGTGGCCAACTTTTTACATTCGAACTTACTAATATAAAGTTTCCATTTTATTTAGATGCTGTCAATCATCAATTTGAAACACGTTTACATTATGCTGTATACCTGATGCCTAAATTCAAAGTGATTTGTAGTCCTTTGAAGAGTACAGCTATCGGTCTAGAAAGAACAACCTTCAGAATAAGCCGTTTTGTTTTAAGGAATAGCTGTTTCTTGTACATATATATATATATATATATATATATTACTAAAATGAATGATGATCAGCAAATTGGTTAAATTTTAATTAAATAAATTACAGTTAATTGTGTATACGTAATGAATCTGCGTTTTAACCATTTTGTGGCGTGAGCTGTCAGGAAAAGAAAATTTGATGTATATATTAAATTAAGAATGAGACTAAACAAAGACTGTGTGTCAACACTGTCATCTAGCGACTGTTAAAGGTAACACCTTCTGAATATAGAACGCGTAGTCATTCAAGCTGTTCATCGTACCTTAAAGTTTGTATACGGTTCAGAAGGATAACCCAGCCACCACTAAGGTGCTGGTCTCAAGATAAATGGGGAGGGTTGCATCAGGAAGGGCATCCGTCGTAAAACTTGTGCGAAATCAAATATGCAGAGCACAAACTTTTCCATACCGGATTGGTCGAGGCCCGAGTTACCAACGACCGCCATCAGTCCTGTTGACCAACAGGGTACTGGTGGACGTTGGGGTACTGTTGGTCAAAGGAGGACAAAGAGAGGGGGAAGGCGTGTCCGGAAGAAGCAGGAGAAGAGAAAACAAAAGAGTGTGGAGGTGAAAGTAGGGACCCTGAATGTAAGCACTATGACAGGTAAAGGGAAAGAGCTGGCTGACTTGATGGAGTGGACAATGGAGCTGCCAGACAGAAGGAGAAGAGGAAGGCCAAAGAGGAGGTTCATGGACATAGTGAGGGAGGACATGTAAGAGGTTGGGGTGGGAAGCTGAGGAAGCTGAAGAGAACAGGTTGGCATGGAGAAGGATGATCCGCTGTGGCTACCTCTAAAGTGAGCAGCCGAAAGAGGAAGAAGAAGAAGATACGGTTAATTAGGGTAACTGTAATATTTAGATTCACTAAGTGTTTTGTGACCTTTACGTCTTTATTTTCTTAAGTTTGTCACGTCCTGCACCTGCGGTGACCTCTTCTGGCCACTAGGCGCCGATATTCTCTCTTTGTTGCTCGCATTCCTTTCTACTTGAGGTTTTTCAGCTAATTCAATTATCACGTTCACCTGGGTCTTATTTAATTTGTCTTCTACATATACTCTCCTTTGTCCCTAGTCCCTTTGCCAGTTGTTAACTGCAGAGGAAGAGTATTGAAGATTTTGTGAAGAGTAGAACCCTTGTTATTGGTTCCCTTGTTTGGACCTATTTGTAGGCCATTTTTGTGCTGCTTTCCAGTAAAAGCGCCCTCTTTGCATTTGAACCTCGCCTCTGCCTCTCAATCGTTACAAAGTTTAATCATGGTTGTTTAAAAGCTGCTCAAAAATGCATTGTAGATGGTTCAAATTTTTCATTTAGTTCCTTTATTTAATTTTTTTTATTCTGATGCCATGCAGTACAAGATAATACAATGTTTAGGGGCTCTGTATTAAAGTTCAGAGAAAACATTACTGCACTTTCACCAGATCTGATTGGATTAATTGTAGCCTACAGACAGGCACCCTTCCTGGTTGTTTCATAACACCCCTGTTTTGCTCAAAACTAAAAATAAAGCAATCAACCAGATATTAACTGCCAAATCTGTTCACCAACTTTAAACACTCCAAGGCTTTACAATCATATTGCAGATTGGTTGCACTATATGAGCAAGACCTAACAAATAATTTTCTTCTCAAAGCGCACATTGTGTCTTATGCTCATTCAGAAAGTACTGGCCCAGTACGATAAACTCAAGTCATCAAAAGCTGAACTCTGTGAACACACAGCTCTCCAGGTGCAAACACATAGGGTAAATGACAACAACAAATTGTGTGATTACTATGATTGTTCTTTGGGACACTTCAAATGATAAGAGGACGTGTAAGGGGCTGACGGAAGACGATGTCCAATGGTAGACCATGTCTATTGACTGACAATGAAAGAATCTGGACAACAAGTGTAACAAAATTGTTGCCACTTCACAGTTTCAAACTACACAGAGTACATCTTATTCCAGAAACACTAATTCTAATATATATATAGGCACGTCCTCACTTTTGAGAGAATGACAGAAAACAGCACCCTTGCCCACACCCGGTTTTTTTGACACCTTGTTCCCTTATTCGACTCATTGATGTTGTGCTTTTTTTTTTAAATAAAACTGCATATTCCATTGATTTGTGTGAATTGTATTTACAATATTTATTCAGATTTTTTTAGCCTTTTACCCTGAACAGCATGTAATCTATAATTCGTAGCACTAACAGGTTGTTAGAGTGGTGTTCTGCACTGATCCTGGTACAGTGTAGTAGATAAACTGCATGTGGGTTTTGCTTGCAAAGGTATGTTATTATACTTTATATTCAGTTTTGGTGTGGAATTTTTGGGCTTGTACAGATGAATAACAATTTGTGATTGTTTCAGGTTTTCAGAAAATGGCACAATATTCAGTGAAATGTGACCAAGCAGCTGAGGAAAATAGCACAATGTCAGCCTTGTGTGTTTTGCATAATTTTTCACTGATTTTGCTAGATATGCAATTCCCTTCTGTTTTACAGTCAGATTCTCAGAAAAACTAGAGGCTCTTGCACTGCTGTGGACATACTGCTAACATACATTACGCTTAGCAGAAAATGAGTAAAAAAAAGAATTTATAAGGCCTGAAGTAGGTGTGGGTGGGGGAACTATTTACCTTAGATCCAACATGCATCCTTAGCATTTATTTTGTTGTAAAGTCATACAAAGGATGGACATATTAAGGTTACTGAAACAGATCCTTGTTCATCCTTAATCATTTACATGCTCATTATCTGGAAATTGTAACATTTCAACACTGATAGCTACAGGAGGTGAAGTCAACATGCGAATTACCATAATGTGGTTTTGAAAGTACAACATAATGTCCAAACATGTTCTTTGTTCCATCCGAAAAAGTTGAACATTTTTGCAATTATGAATGGTATCATGAGCTCATCCCACCACCAGAGGGCGATTGTACTCCTGCCTGGCCCTTGCTTACTGAGCAGTGTTGTGGCTAAATTGTGGAAGGAGTGGGTTTTTCAGACAGCAAGACAATTTTTTAATGCATAGCAGGTCAGAAGAATTTTTATATTTTATTCCACTGGTGACTTGGAGGTCACACAGAGAATTTGTGAATAAGGCCATTTGAATGCATTTGTAATTCTCGAAAACCAGATGAGCATCTGTATTCTGGACTAGTACGAGACGTGCAAATCTATGCAGGAGGCCGAGCCAAGAGGAAATGAAGTACCCTAGACCAGTGGTGTGGTTAGGTCCGATCATTCGGGTCTTGAGCCACAAATATTTTAAACTACTGTTCACCTTGAAAAAAGAGGTGTTTTTTTTTTTTAGCAAAGTAACAGTCAGACTGAGTGGAACTTCACTTGTACTCAGTGTCCAAGGAATTGAGATGGGCGACTAATTAAGCACTGCATACAGAGCTGGATGACACACACCCACCTAGCAGCTCAGGGGAGATAGGGCATTTGCTATTGCAGGCCCTAACTTGTGGAATGCAAGTTACACAGGCCTCTTCACTGTTTGTTTGTAAATCAAAACTGAAAACCCACTTCTCTCTGGCTTTTCACCTAGTATGAGTTAGGTGATTGTGTATGATTGTCTTCCCTCTATGCACTGCCCCTTTCTCATTTACTGACAGACCTGGAAAAGGGGCTCTGCAGATGGGGGGATCGGTGGCCTCACTTGTCAGCAGTGGTCCCATTCCCCCCCCCCCTTTTTCCTTTCCCTCTTATGCTGGAGGTGGCACGTTTGTTCACTCTCTCTCTCTGCCTCTTCTACCACTGCAAATATGGTGGCTGAGGGCTGGGGTCATGGTGTCAGGGTCACTTCCACACGCACCGCCTTCTCCAGAGCGCAGTCTAGGACGTGCAGGGAGAGAAGGCACACATTATGCCCTACAGAAATGCCCAACTCATTCAACAACATATAGTTTTTGCAGTAACTTGTAAGGTACCTCATACATTACATAAATATGCAGTAAAGTACTGGTAAATGCCCTAGTGTGTTTTACGTGTGGTAACAATAAAAGATATTTTGCTATCTGAAAAGCCATAAAGATCCCCTATCCCTTTTCTGGCTGCTGTCTTTTGTGTTCCAGCAATTCAACATCTGTGCTCGACATGATAGGGCCTGCCCTGAAACCTGATATATTTCAGACAGACATCAGTCATTCTCTGGGATGCATAGAGCATATGGACAAATGAAAAGATACCTTTGACCACAGGGATGACTGAAGCCAATAGAAGGCTACCTCTTTTGGCTACCATGAGCCATTGCTCCATTTTTTTTTTTTTTACATTCTTTTCCTTGTTCTTTGTTAGGGCAAATCTAATGTCAGGGCATGAGTGCGATTTCACCAACAATGACAGTTCACATACCATTTGTTTATCTTCAGCACATGCTGCACGAAGCAGCAATGCTGTTACACTGAAACAGCACACAGCACGAGAGATCCAGGAAGGTTGCTGATATCTCTGGGTGATTTTGTAGTTTTTGTTTATGGGACGGATGATGAAAAAATCATTAATAAACAGCAATGAAAACAAGGTTTTCACAGCCACTTATTATAGGGAGCCTATCTTGAATTTTCCACCTTACAGAAATATCAGATGCCTTAACATCATCTGGTGCAATTTTAAGTACATTCTGACATGCTGATAAAATTTAATCTTTGACTGTGTAAATTGAAAAAGGCTAATTGGTTGTTTCTAAGCCATGTACAGCCTCATCTGACTTGGTACACATTATTTCAGATGATAAGTACTATCAGACAGATGCCCTTATTCACAGACAATTAATAAAAAAGTATTCTTTTGCTGGGGTGTAGGGAGGAATAAATTGTGATCAGGACTGTGGAAAAAGTGGGCAGACCATCAATGCAGAAAAGATTACAGCCCACCAGTGATAAGTACATCAATTTTGCTGGTACTAAACTCAAGATGAGACTGTTACAGGCACTACAAAATCAACCAGCCCTAAAAAACTCTACACCTTCTTTTAAAATACATTTCGAAAAAACGGACAAAAAAAAGTCTTTTCATAACTAAATTCCTTACGTTTTCTCTCCACGTAAAACAAACACACAAGAGGGACACCTGCCTAGACATAAACAAAAATTTACGTCTGCAAATTAGTTACTGGGTGCCCTCTTGCTTTGTCTAATGTTTTTTTACCATCCAACCAAGCCCTTACAAAAAACAACAAATAATTAACCATCTCATTACCAACTGATTCAAACAATCCTATTGCCTGTTATATAAGCAAAGTATAGGGAACAATGTGAGAAATTACACCAAGTGCCACATAAACTGCCATGTGAGTTACTCGGAACTGGGTGAGTGATGGAGAAATACAGACGTCAAATTTAAAACATAAATGTAAAAATTGTTTCATTTAAGTCTGCAGAGAACAGCCCCAAAAAGGCTGAGACAGAAACCTCCACAGGTGTATAGAAAGACTGTGGTTTTTTTGAATAATTTGGCTCAGGCTGGATTTGGCTCAGACTGAAAGCATTTGCCTTCCAGACAAGTGCTCTTGCAGCATGTGCATGTCTAGGCCAATTCTGAACAAAAGTGTATTTTCAGACAAGGAAACTGTAAAAACTATAACTAAAAAAATTATATATATACTAAAGTAATTAGCTGGTGGAGCAGGGTTTCTTAAATAAAAAAAGAAGGAACTTTAATACATGGGCCTGTTTTTGCTTGTTAAATTCGGTCTACATATCTGACATGTGATGGAATGCTTGCTGGTCTCAGATTCCTTTCCCAGAATGGAGACTCCAAAACGCTGCTAACCAATATGCTCTGTAGATACTTTTCAAACCGTTTGTCATAAGTATCCCAACAGTTTTGTGAACCTACTACACTGCTTTATTGCAAATAACTGCACATGGCAATATGTAACAGAACAACATTAAGTGCTTTTATGATTATCTTTCGTAATGGATTATGTACAGTAATGCCATTACTGTAGAAATCCGTAGAAAGGTTGCTGTTCAATGTCATAGACAAGAAAAAAAATCTGAAAGAAAACTATATCCAAAATTAATATATACCATATATATACCAAGATGATTTATGACTGTAATTGCCAAAATATTAAAAGGCAAAGTATTGATTTTGATGATGCCGTCTTATTATAAATGAGAAAAGTAATTCTAAATAAACAAATGCTTCTGATCAAGGAATATTATCTGATTAATTGATCACGTCCTTTAATTTGAATGTTTTGCAACTTTCTGAAGGCACTGCTGAGACTGCAATATTTCAGTTTATACTTTTAACACGGTAAAGATTTTGAAACTGCAAATGCGAGGTGTGCATTTGACACCAACAAGCACCACCCCAGCCTGCAGAAATTTACAGTTAATGCTAACATTCCATGTCATCCATTATTCAAGAGCTAATCCTCTGCAGGGTCTTAGGTAGCCAGGAGCCTATCCCCAGCAGGGTATGCTCTGAATAGGGTATCAACACACACTAAAGGCAACTTACATTCTTGAATCTACCTGACCTGCAAGTCTCTGCCTGTTGGAGCAAACCAGAGATATCCAACGCATGCATGGGGAGGATGGGCAAACTCCACACTGCAAAGAGCCAGACCTTGGAGATGCGAAGCAACAACCACCCAGTGAATGCTATACATATAGCCATCATGCCTGATGCAAGACCCAAGGCCTGCACATATTGAAAGGCTATCTAGCTTGTTGACATGAACTTAAGAGATATTCCCGTTTCCCTGGTGGCTTCTCCTCCATTATTGGCCAGTTTTGCTCTGGTTAACGGGAGGTTGTTGAGAAACAAGACACTTATTTTCAAGGACCTCTTCTCCTCTCATAATTTGGATTTCTTGCTCATTACAGAGACATGGCTGAATGTTGGTAAATTAAGTTATTTTTCTGGACTTGAACCACTACACTGGGCTTAAAAGGCAAAGTATTGCCTTTTAAAAAAAGTTTTTTAAGTTAGAATGTGATGTATGTTAATAATGAATGTCAAAGCTCCTCAAGCCTCATTTGATTTGACATACTTTACTTCCCCCAATTCAGTTGGCTAGATCATGTCAGTGCATGTTGGCTTCTCTCAGTTAAGGTTGTCTCAGTGTGCAGACAGTTCAGTACTGCAGACGTGATAGATACGATCGCTCTAAAGGTCTTACCATGCAGCAAATTCAAAAAGAAAGTGGCCTACCACCACAGATTAGATCACCCATAGTAAAAGACATAAAGAAGGATTTTAACATCCATCAACGGATTTTGCGTCTGGACTTTGAAAGAATCAGCAGTGTCTTGTACGTTGTGGGCACAGAACTAAAGGTGAACATCTTCAGGTAATACAGTTTTAGTGTTAAATTATTACTTTACCAAAGTGTGACTAGACAGTCATAAATAATGGCGATTTTGCTCTTAGTGCATTTTAATGAATAGGGTAAAATAGTGTCATTCATGTTGTAGTTTTTGTTAATTGTCTTTGGAAAAATTGCTGCATTATTTATTTTCTTGAATTCTTATGGCTTTTTTTTAAAGGTCCTTAACACATTCTCAAGGAACAATATATGTGATTTAATTCTGTCCAGATGATTTTGTCTTTTTATGCAAACATTCATTTTCTTAACTGCTTAGTCCTGGTAAGGGTCGCAGGGAAGCCTGGAGCCCATCCCAGAGCACATGCATGCACACACACGTTAACCTAACTTGCATGTCTTTGGACTGTGGGAGGAAACCAGAGCACCCAGAGGAAAAACCACCAAGCACAGGGAGAACATGCAAACTCCCCACACACACACACACACACACACACACAAGATGGGAATCAAGCCCCAAGCCTGGAGGTGCGAGGCAACAATGCTAACCACCACACCACTGTGCCGCCCTCTATGCAAATGCCTAGTGCCAAAAGGACTACAGTATAACTGTTTCAGATTGCCCAATAAACTGAAACTCAAACCGCTATGTGTGTTTTTTGCTCACTTTGAGCAAAATGTACAAAGATCACTCAGGGACCAAGGTGTGTATGTGGTTAAGACAGTGCTGACAGTACATCTGAACAGGTACAGTAAACTTCAGAGTACTAGGCATGGCTATGTGGCCATAAACATTTAAAACTGTTGGCAAAAGCGTAAACAGTAATAACCTGTAATGTGTAGTCATTGCACTGAAAAAGTAGCCTTATAATCCACATGCTGTTTTATTTGCAATGAGTACTACAGTAATGTATTCATATGTGAGATAATGGTATGTCATCAAAATTTGTGGATTTTTGAAGGCATCTTGTTTGTTTTGCCCATATTAGTGATTATAATAGTGCATTTGGAGTATTGGTGCACCAATAGGGATATTTTTAGCCGAAACTTTCTAGGACTGATACGATGTTGATTGTTTGGTGAATTCTGTTTCATGAGGACTGTCTACTCTAATAAGTAAGAAATAAATTACAAATTCCAAATATAAATAAGATGACAGGTCAAAGTTTTTTTTCTTACTTTTTAAGCAATTCCTCACAGTAAACATTTTTTAACTGCATAGTTAGCATGTAACTAACGACAACAAACACCAGGTAAGTACAACAATGTGATATTAACACCAGGCAGCACTGCAGTGAAACACCAAACCTAATATAGCATCAAACAGGTAATGTAAACCAGGTGATCACAAGACCATAATAACCAAAGAAACAAGGAAATGAGGAAACAAGAGAATGAGAGGTGTGTCCATGCAACAAAGACATCCAAGCAAACCGTGACAAGAAGAAAAATTATGAACCTATATTATAGTTATATATAAAATTAAGTCAGCTGAGTATCTATTCAATGGTCAGGTTCTCCCATCAATGGATTTTTTCTTTCCTGATGATTTTTTCCTTCTTTGATGATGATGGCATATTCCAGTCTGACAATGCCTAGATTCATAGGGCTAAAATTGTGAATTTGGGGTTCAAGGAGCTTGAGGCATCACTTACACACATGAAAAGGCCATCACAAAGTCCAGACCTTCACCCCCTTGGAAGTCTTTAGGATGTGCTGGAGAAGACTTTACTACAAGATATTGGTGGAAAATGAATGCAGATGTAGATGAAAATAAATGTGATCTACATCTGCATGTGAGATGCTGCATAAGCTTTTCAAAAAAAAAAACAAATGCACACCATAATCAAAGCTAAAGGCAGTTCAGTTAAATATTAGTGTGTGACTTTTATTTTGACCAGTGTATTATAAAGTGCTGTTAAACAGTATTTAAATGCAGTGAACCTTGTATGCATATAAAGTGTTACTTCCCATACTTGTATTTCCATACCTAGGCCTGTTTTTTTATTCTGTGAAACCCTTGTCATATTGTTAAATCGCTGTTTTAAAAGTGTGAAAATGTGAAAACTATTTATACCTTCCTCAGTTTTATTGTAGTGTACAAGTGTTGCCACATCAAAACAGACCCATTATGAGCAGTGTATGTTATGGAATAAGGTCTTGCATTTTAAAAAATAATTTTAGATCAGTAATGTGTCTAGCATCCAAGTGAAATTCAAGGCAGTACATATAGAAAAAAAAATGAGGTCTAGAAATGCCACCATGATTCCTCTGCTATGCCAATATACCATATTTTAAGTTAGTATTTAACATTCTAATCTTAAAAATGATACATGCATTTTCAAAATCAGCAGGTAATCGTGCATTATTCAGTATTACAGCTACGGCCCTAAGCAACACTTACCCATCTCAAAATAATTTGGTGCAGGCACAAAAACACATAAAGAATAAAGCCCTTAAGCAACCATATATATCAATTAAACCTAGAAACAGCCATGACTGCATCAACACTGTACAGCCTACATCTTACTTGAAAATTTCAAGGAAACTCATTGCACTCAAAAAACTGAGTAAACTGTTATTTATACTTGGAAATGTAAGTTGTGAAACCTGACCGTTCAGAGCAAAATGTGCATTGCATTAGTTATTATAACTCATAATCCAAATAATCCAAATTAAATATATTTGATAATTTATGTTGACTGCCGTTATTGACATTAACTTGTTCTCACGGCAAAAAGGGCACACCGAAGACAGGGTGGCAACGTATCACCGTGCAATTCACATAACCAGCAGAGTGATGAGGCTGTAGGAGGAACAGCACCAAGAGGAAAGGTGTGCGGCGGCAGTGCTACCTGCTGAGCCACAGTGCTGCCCTCTGGCATGTTTCCCTTTAACATAGAGCAATAAAATACAGCAAAACTCAACTAAAATATGCTAGCTGCCATTAAAACAAGTGCATTTTCTCTGGGCACTCACTGGCTTTACAAAATCATTAATTCCAAATTTTTTAACATAACTGTTTAAATCTGTAGAGGCATAGTGGTTAGCACTGTTACCTTGCACCTCCAGGCTTGGGGTTTGATTCCTGTCTTGGGTCTGCGTGTGTGTGGAGTTTGAATGTTCTCTGTGTGTTTTCTCTGGTTTCCTCCCAAAGAGATGCAAATTAGGTTGATTGGTGTGTCCAAATTGCCCATAGTGTGTGTGGGTATGTATGTGCCCTGTGGTGGGTTGGCGCCCTGCCCTGGGTGTCCCCTGCCCTGCGCCCTATGTGTTCTGTAATGGGCTCCAGGCTTCCCTGCAACCCTTAACTGGATGAAGTGGTATAGAATATGACATTTAAATCTGTTAGACTTTAAACAGTAAGGCAGTCTCTGTCAAAAATAGTTTTCTTTGAGGAAATTAAATAAAGATACAGAAAATAAATAGTAAACCTCTCTACATGAAGGGCATGTGCATATTCAGATTTAGCACCCAAAAGAAGTAGTAACTAACTGTTAAAATTACGGTATCTTATTGGTTCAGCATGTTTTTCACTTTGATCTTGGTCCTTCAATAAACTGTTGATCTAGAGCAGTGTTGACAAAACAGAAAAGTCTTTGAAAAACTCAGCTCAAAGTTTGTGTTTCACATTTTATTTTTCAACTGGCAGTGATATTGAGCAAGCAGATAAGTTGGAATCTTTTTAACTTTTAACTTAGGTCTAAATTAGGTGTTTTCAGTGTAGGGAATTTTTTTCTTGATGGTGACCTTCATGATTTCAACTACTGTGAGAGAAACACAATACAAACTACAATTCATATATTCATATTTCAGTGCGTCCTCGGCTTGCCACAGTGGGGCATGCCTGAAGAAGCTGACAGAGGGACAGGCTTATGGCATGTCAAACTCACTACATCTGGTTCCACTCAGTCCAAATGAGAAGGCACTTTATCCTGAGGCCTTCCTGAATTGCACAGCTTCTCAATCTATTATGGAGACCCTACACAGCTGCTTTTACTTATCTTGTTTTTTAATCATTAGACAGCTCTGTCATGTGGGCTGTCCTTAGAGGCAGCTCCTTTCATTTCCTTTGTTTGGTGCTGCACCACGTGACACACCCCAGTATTATATGTGAGGACAGGAGTGCAGATAAACTGGTCTGTAAACCAAGCGCTCAGCTTCTCTTTTACCACCATAGGCTGGCACAATGACTGCAAAACAGCATCAACAAGACTGTCTCTCTCATATTCTCCTTTTCAATCATTGATAAACATGGCTCAGAGATACCAAAACTGCTCCAGTAATGTTTTCCACCCTCCTGCTGAAGAGAATAATCAAGGCTTATCAGACAGTGAATCATAAACATGAGACTGGAACTGCTGGTTTCATCGGTGATGAAAACACTTGAAAGATTTATTGGTGCCAGCCTGCCCTCAATGGAGGACCTGTACACCTCACGGGTCAAGAGGAGGTCAGAGAAGATTTCTGCACACACCCAAACTGTTTGAACTCCTCCCCTGTAGATGGGGCTTTGGTACACTGTACACCAAAACAGTCAGTCACAAGCACAGTTTCCGTACCATCACTCACACCACGTTTGTCTGTATAATAGGATACAACACACCTGAGTGCAATAAGCTGTAACTATAATTTATTGTACTTTATTGTACTTACCACTGTACATGTCACACATCTTTAATATTGTTTACATGTATATATAATTATACATAGATCATTGTTCTTGTCTTTTTAATTTAAAAAGCACATTGAGAGCCACTGAACTGGAGTCAAGGTCCTTGTATGTTAAACATACTTGGCAAAAAAATGATTCTGATTCTAATCACATGGGTTCAGATCTGGCAAGCAGTTCGTTTGAACCACAAGCTTTCTGGCGTCGCCATTATTCGCAATGTGACTGGTGAAGTAATGCTACAGGGAGCAGGCAGCACTCTTTTACATACCTCATCCACCCTGTATAAGAAGACTAAACAAACAGAACAGTCAGAGTTTTCATTTGCGCAAAGTACTGCCACATACTGAATTACGGGAAGAAATTCCAAGTGCACAGCTCTCAACCAGGGGTTTGCAAGTATCCCCACACCTGCTTAGGGCCTTTCATGCACAGAAACTAACAGTAAAAAAGAGACCACCCCGAAGTTTGGTTGCATGAAGTGAATCCAAATACATCAGACTTGCATGTTTCTGCCTGTGTTGCAAACTCATTTCCTTCCCCACCACAAGAAGCTCCCAACAAGTGTCTTCATTGTCATATTATAGTCCTTCTTGGTCTTTCCCTCTTGTGTTGGCCACTAGGCTGCCTAACCACCACTCTTTACCTTGTCAGTACAGAGCCGAAAAGATGCTCCATGTTGACTTTTTGGGCTGATATACAGTATGCATTGACTGGCCAACGGTGCTTTCCAGCAGAGTGAAACAAACCAAAAATCACGTACCTATTATATAATGTTATATAGTTATTTAGTTAGTTAGTTAGTTAATTTCAGTTTGAGAAATGATATCAAATAAAATACATACATCAACATATATATACACTCACCGGCCACTTTATTAGGTATACCTGTTCAATTGCTTGGTAACACAAACTGCTAATCAGCCAATCACATGGCAGCAACTCAATGCATTTAGGCATCTAGATGTAGTGAAGACAACTTGCTAAAGTTCAAACCGAGCATCAGAATGGGGAAGAAAGGGGATTTAAGTGACTTTGAACGTGGAATGGTTGTTGGTGCCAG
>JABJVR010045208.1:0-30472 GCA_025773905.1 Chitala chitala
GGCCGCCCCCCCCCCCCCCGGGCGCCGGCCGGGCCCCGCCGCCGCCGCCCGGCGGCGCGGCCCCCGCCCCCGCCGGGGCGGGGGGCGGGGGGCCGGCCGCCCCCCCCCCCCCCCGCTGACGACGGTCATTTCAGCCTGTCTCTGTCTCAAGAGATGCAGTACAATGGCCTGGCTCACCAGTGCTAAAGAAACATAACCCCTAAAGTGATAAAGATCTTTTTAAAGGGGGCGGGGGGCATCTTTTTAAACATAATGGTTTAGATAATTAACACAAACATGACATGCAAATTTATTCATGCATAAACTTGACAGAATCACACACGTGCATTACACTCCCCATCTCAAACAAAGGAACATGTTCTCTATTTAACACTGTATCAACATGTTCAGTGTTCACAAAGCTGTTAGTACAAAAAAGTCTACACTGCTCTACAAACAGTGTCAATTTTTCAGGCAGACTATGGTTAGACTGAGAAATAAGGACATTATCGCCAGACTACAAGGACAAACAGTAAGTGGGACTGAAATCAGACAACAACTGATAAGCAGGGAGCTGGCAAGACGTTTCAGATAACCGCCCTAATTGCCCAACTGGAACAAGCGCCATCCGTACAGTCAGTCTTTGTGACCAAACGTGAGACACTGCCCCAACTAGTCTAAAACTGACCCCCCCCAACTGTACCATTCAGGCTTCATGCTGACTTTGGCTCCATTTCTTTTGAAGTCAATGTACCAACCAGAACTAGAGCAGGATGAAACCAGCACTAAGCACGCCGCATCACAGAGCTCAGTTACCCCCGTTTTCCTTCAGACACCCCCCCCCCGTCACTGAGTGAAACACTTCATGACAATAAAATCCACTTGAGCTCCAGCGATGTGAAGTACACCATTTATCAGATTTATTTCTCCATCGTGGCAACTAATTAGTCCTGATCTACAAGTGACAACAAGTGCGTTATTCCAACAAACACCTGCCCACCCTTTAACAACGCAAACTATAAAGACATAAATCGCTCCTCTTCGGTGTCCTGGTGTCATTTTTCTCCATAAGTGACACCTTCATCATCCCACGCCCCCCCAAAAGTCTTTAAGTCTTTTAAGTTAAAGACCTCGCACGGCTCCAGAGCAGTCTGTACATGGACTCCCGGATATCCACTAACTAAGAGCATGTTTATGCGTTCGGTACTAAGATGAAGATGACTTCGTCCCAACACGAAAAAGCGAGATAAGAAGCAGAAGAGGCGCGGGGCAGCTGGCGCGTGCGGCTCTGCCGCCGTCCCCATGGCTGCAGCGCGCGGGACAGCGGCACGCTTTCACGTGGGCTCTCACACGCGCTCAGCTCCTTACAAAACCATCATTTTTAAAATATTACATTAAAAAACGTCCAGGCATTAAAAAAAACATACCTTGTTAATTTCTTCGAGCCTCTCTCTTTGCTGAGCTTTCAGTAATCCAAATGCTTTCCCTCCTGAAAAAAAGCCGTTTTTGTTCAAAACCGCCATAAAAGATGATAATGGTGAATTAATCACCCATCTAAGCCCCCGAGCAGCTGGTCAAGTAACATTTGCTCCGGGAACACTCATGCACATTCCTCAATAGTACTGTTTATACCCTTGGACAGATTTTCCTATTGCTATAAAAAAGACACACAAAATTCGTCCACTATTTTAAATTACCTTGGATATTCTGGTTTGAAGGCATCTCGCTGGGATTCAGGCAATTGTGAAGAAGAAAGCAGCGCGCCAGAGAACAAACTGCGCGTTTCTTCGCCTGCTCACGGGGTCTGTACGCGCAGTCCTGGTTCGCCAGGCGGATTCGTGCCTATGATGCCAAGGCTTTCTTAAGCGATACAGCGCCCCCTGGTGAAAAAAAAAAAACAGAACAATAAAGGGCAATAACTCGGTAACCACCTGGTGGCGATAACTGGAACTGCATAAAATCAAACTAACTAAGCTTTTTAATTGGGTTATGATATGTTGTTTTCTAAAACTTATTTTATTTTTAATATATTATATTTTTTGCAAAGTACGTTTTGCAAGGATTTTGTTTTTGTCTTTCATGAATATCCTAACCAATTTCCTCTAACATACAAACAAGCAAATGTTGAATTTGTAAATATCTAATATTTTAGGATTTTTAGATTTAGGTTTATAGCTTCAACCTGATTGTGACTTAAAATTGATTGTTGCCTCTGAAATGAGATCCAGACCAAACAGGTTTTATTGTATCCCTTGTATCTTTTCGAAACTACATCAAGAGAAGCTTCCAGTTTCTGTGGCAGAATAGTTCAAGACCTGTTGTGCACGTTGTTTACCAGTTCATATATCAGAGTATCTGTACGAAAAAATTATTTAAAAATCCTCTGAGGATTACATACCAGAAAACTTGTCTGCACATATGGAAGAAGTTGTGTTGGTGGTCAAATACCAAAACAGCAGCACTGTAAACTGAAGGGTCAACACTAATTGAAGGGGTTTTAAATCATGAAAAAAATCTGCCCTGGCGTTAAACAACGGTACACAAATCTTTCCAAATATGACCATTCAAATTGGATGAAAATCAGTTAATTTTACCTAAGATGCAAACTACTTTTGCTGTGCCAACTTCACACACGACATCTCGCAAAGCTCGAAGACGCTGTCGGGATTTTGCTGTCACAATGATCATTGAACACAGAGCCCAAGGCATCTACATGGGTGTGTAGGTTTTTTTTCGTAGTTTATGGAACACAGCATGTGACTCTTCCTGTGTTCGGTGTCTGATCTACACCATTAATAAAGGCTTATAAGGGTTAGAAAACAGCTCTTTTCTAGGTACAAAAGTAGCGTGTGTTCCCACAGGACAAACCCTCTGAAGCACAGACACTATTTGACACAAGGGAAAACCATAAAGTGTGCTCCATTATGTATCTGGTGGAACAAACAAAATACAGTGTGAACTGATAGACCAGGTACACAAAGTCACAGGAATCTAGAAAAGTCAATGGCCTAGACAGAAAGTTTTGTAGAACTTAATACCATTGAGGTGGAGTTATACACGTCTGCTAAAAACAGGTCACAAGAACAAGGCAAGGAAGTAGGCTTAAAAAATGAGAGGTTTAATGGCGACTGTTATTTTAGCACTGTTAATAAGAGGTAACTGGGGGAGAGAAAAGATTGAGGTCAGTCAAAAACGATAAGCTAATAATATATTCAGCTAATGAAGTCAGCTTGGTTTATACAAATGTTCATCATATCTCACACACACACACTTTTGGCAGTATATCTGCAAGGGATGACCTCTTGATGAATATGACTGTTATGCTGCTTATTATTTGCTAAGCTTCAAGGCAATATGTTTGTTATTCTTGAGTCCCACATTGTGGTTGCCTAACAGGGTCCAGTCAGTGAACTAATATTATTCCCAGACCAGGGACCCATTGAATTATGAGTATGAAGTATTAAAAACCTTTGTGATATAACAATGTACCAGGCAGGTTTACTGTGTGTGTGCTTATTTGACTGTAAGTTTTCTTCTCCTTTGCATACTGCCATCAAAACAAGAACTCATAAGTGATTATCGGTTTCAAGGACCTGTCCACAAACTCAACAAAATGTTTTGACCGGGGCTGTGTCTTCCTATGGGCATAACAAGCAGTATGCATGGCTGTATAGGACCCCCAGAGCCACCAGGGGGCACCCACACAGCCAACTAATGTAAGATGTTATGCAGGATCCTGAGATGTTCAGAAACAGTTCTGATTTTAACCCCCAGCATACTTGAGTTTTTGAAACTCATGTTTGATTAATTCATCCTATAATTTCAGAATGGAAAAAAAACCCTCTTTGCATTTTATAATAATAAATACCAATGTACATTGAAAGTGATTAATAGCATTTTGTTGCTGCATACATCCATTCTACTGATAAGTTAAATTTATCAGTTCCAGGGAAGAAAGGAGCCAGGATTTCATCCCAGGAAAGAAAGCAAAAGGACCATGTAGGTATGAAGCAAGTTGATGTCACACACACACACGCATGCACGCACGCACACACCAGTGCACTGCCCCGGTTTGATCATCAATATTAAAATATACTTAATAAAACAGCAGGATTTCACAGACGTGTATTACACTTTAATAAAAACCATTTCACATTTTCAGTATATTGTAAATACATTTCATAATTCAGTGATCTACTGAATGACGTGTTCTGGTTGGGATGTACAAAATACACATTTTATTAACTCACTAATGCTTCATCTTTCCATCCATTATGCCGATTGCTGGTAAAATGTAAGGAGCCATGATTGATTTCTCCTTAACTTATATTTGTAATGTAATTATAACAAGCAGGGAAAAATGTGTTTACAGAACCCTGAAACATGAGAATCTAACACAAATCACAAAACAAACAAGAAACTTTCCTCCTACAAAAATTAATTCTAGCAGTTTTGACTCTTTTGCAGAATCCTGTGTTGAAAAACACCACAGGATGAATTAGTACATCTCACATAAGCCAAGCCTCTGTACCTCACACATATTAAAAGACATTCATAAGGGCTTCAGCATATAAATCATATTGTTGAACATTGAATATATATTTTTTCCACACCATTGCTTATCAAATCTATTGGCTCATTCACTGTGTTGCATGTAAATGTATGGGCTCGACATGAATGACTGGGGGATTTATTCAAAATAATATAGGATACACCATATGGAAAATGGATGAATATCAACATTATAACAGACTCCTGTATATTTGTGAAATGAAAACATTCCAATAATAACCACCTAGAGAATATACTTGTCAGTTTGGAGAAAAATTATGAAAATGCTAAAAAAGTAACACATTAAAATCTATTAAAAGTAATATTTTCCAAAATATTTTGTATTCAATTTGTCTGAATGCGTTAACAGGGTGCATTTGTATCATAATGGACAAGTGCTTATTACTGGGTGTTTTTACAGGACTATCACAAACATATAGGAAAAGCTCGTGTGTGAAATTTTAGAGGTAAAAAGTTATAAAGTGTATGATAAGACATTTAACTGTTTAGAAAGCTTGGAGAGAAACAAGGAGTGGAATTAAATCTTTCTGTTGACAAATTTAGAACTTCAGAAACGTTTACAGATAGTTGATTTGTCACCATTAATTAACAGCGCCATCATGTGGTCCAACGTATGTAATGTATCAGTGCCTATTAAATCCAGCACACCAGTGATTAAATGCGTAATTAACTATTTCTGCTACCCAATTCAATTTGAAGCTTTCAACCAGTCTTCATTTTCCATCACTAAGGATTTCTAAATCTCTCCCTGCTAACTCAATGGATATTAATTAAATCACAGAGTCCTTTGCCATATTCCATTATCAAGTAAACTTGAGCAAGGTCACATGAGGGCCCTTATTTCATGGGACAGAGCAGATGAACTGACATAGTTCTATTATTCATCAGCCTCATCCTCTATTAAATGTCTCAGATGCATTGCCCAGTGTCTGCAGTTTTCCCATTCAAAAGATAATTGAATAAAGAGACTGTAAAATTAGAATGAACATTGTGATGCATTTTAAATAAGGAATATTAGGAGTGAATGGGATAATACCATAGGACTAATTTTCAATTAAACTTGTAATGATTACTTGATTCCCAATTAATCCTTATAATAATAATCCCTTCGTCATAATCCCTTTAAACATTACTTCATCTTGACTCAGTGTGTTGAAGTCTTAATGCGGTCATTAAAATTATAATGGCGTCTGTTAAACCCCTACATAAAACAACGAAACTGAACACATTATAGTGAACACACTGAAACGATGAGATTCCCATCAAGCTTTCTCTCAACTTAATGTGCGCCTCTTCAGGGGGAGGGTGATGTAAAACGCACGCTGTTGTGGTGTGAGTGGGAGTCACGTGGCTGAATTGTGTGCTTAAAAACGCTGCTGTGTTTCATAGATATGGGCAGAAATGACAGTACATCAGCCCTGTATTGCAGATGAAAGGGAAGGTCCAGGCCTGAAGGCCAAATGTTCCAAGGGCTCAGACATTCACCAGCAGGGGGAGCTCTCCTCCCTCTTTGGCACCTAGAATGTCCAGTTCATGGCCTGCCGACCTTTGACCTTTCCTGGCAGGCACGGGGTAGGTGCAGCACGATGTCCTGCAGGCTGCGCCTCTCCTCAGCGATCTCCCTGATGCTCCGCTCTACCTGCTGCAGCTGAGCCTGCTGATCCTGCGAGGCGTCGTGCAGGGCCCGCATCTTCACGCCCAGAGCCGGGCTCTCCATAGTGTGCCTGAGAACGCCGAGGCGGGTCGCTGTCTCGTTCAGGATGGCATTGAACTTCTGAACAGCATTGTTCCCTTCTGTTTCAACAGTACAAGAGGACCTGATTAAGGACTATCAACAGCAGGGCCCTAACTGTGGGCATTATCTGCCAACACAGTCTCACTGAGAGATTTAAGCTCCTTAAATCAGACAAGTGGAATACAGTAGACAGTTATGTTGACTAAATCTCTAATCTATTACATTTTGGCCAGATCACAGTCTGTACTCAGTAATGAAGTGTTCATTGATTTATGTGTAAACTATACCTGATAGTGGCAGCAGAGTGTAATTTTCTCACCTATTTCATTCATCAGTTCGTTCAGCATTATTGTGTATGTCTCCAGCTGGACCTTTGCAGCTTCTATAGTCTTCCTCATGTCCTTCACTGTGTCTTCATTCTAATATAATTCAGAAAAAAATGAAAACCTATGGAACCTTATTCTACTCATCTGGACCATGTAAAGAAGTCTCGTCTTCTCTACATTTTTATGGTGAATGTAAAGGAACAGTCATCCAACAGAAATGCATTTAGGTGCTGGCCGAGGCTTTGACTTAGCTGCTTACTTCGGTAGGGTCTCCTGCATGGATCTGCCCAGCTCTCTGTTCCTGGTCCTCTAGCTGCCGTAAAACTGCGTCAATAGAGGAGCTCAGCTGTGCAGACGCAGTTTTGACCCGCTTTGCTTGGTGGAGGGTATCCTTAGCCTCCTGCACTCAACGCAAAACACATTTAGTATCAAATACAATAGTTAATGCAGTGCGTGTGTGTGTGTGTGTGTGTGTGTCTGTGCTTGCAGGTGTTTATGTTTGGGTTGATGTGTGTGTGTGCGTGCGCGCGTGTGTGTGGTGTGTGTGTGTGCACGTGCGTGTATATGTGTGCGCCCGTGTGTATGTGTGTGTGTGTCTGTGTTTGCAGGTGTCTATGTTTGGGTTGATGTGTGTGTGCGTGCGTATGTGTGTGTGTGTGCATGCGTATGTACTTGTGTGTTTGCGGTTGTTTGTGTTTTTATGGACGTGTGTGCACATTATTATCACATGTTCACAGTACTGCATGATAAGATATCCCTAGTAAAACAGTGACAAATATAAAATGCAGCAACAACATTAAAACTAAGTAGAAAATACAGAAAGTAGGGAAGTAAGCTAAAAAAAAAACCAACGTGCTCCGTAACACAACACACAGTGCGGGAGCCATGCTGTGTCATACTTGGCTAGCCGATTATTCCCAGCATGCACTGAGCAGCTACTGCAGACTCAGCCCTGGAGGCGTGACTCACTTTAGAAGCTGTGTTGGCGGCGCCCACAGCGTCCGCAGCTGTGTGGTTGGACTGCGTGGCGCTGTCTAGAGCGGGCTTCAGTGCCCTCTCTGCCTGGCTCGTCTTCTTCTTGGCATCTGCCAGAGCATCGCTCTTCCTGCCCTTTTCTCTTGTCAGGTAGGCACGTGTCCGAAGCACGGTCTGAGGCCAGGCTTTCTGCAGCACTGCATTCGAGAAGAAAATCCTGTGTCAAAGGAGGGTGAGGATTAGTTCCCCACAAAGCAGGGCATTTGGGCTAGGTGGTCCCGGTTCTGGAACGTGGGAGACCCAGACAGGTTTTGTTCCTCTCTTAGTTGCTTGACTTCTCAGACTTAGTAAATGCAAGAGACTGCAGGCCAAAGCCATCAGGGTTTAAAGTGTGGGTAACATGATGATACTAATTCATGCATTTTGACACGGGAACACTTCTCTGTAAAATATGAATATATAAATTGGGGCTGCTGAGTAATCTATGTACTACAAATAGATATATCAATCACACTACCCATCTGTATTTGTGCACCCATTTCCCTGACGTGAATTTAGCCTTGGATCCAGTAACATCAATGGGGAGCTCTAGCTGTGTGATATCAGTGTACAGGACCGTACTCCCTGTCCTGACAGTTATTCTTCCTGCACTTGCGTGGTTTTTCACTGCTGTCGTGATGTTGCATTTGCTGCAAATGCAGAAGGATCTTGATAAAAGATGGAAACAAAACGGCACCATCCAAATCTTTGAGAAGCGTGGTGGCTTCAGAATCCAACTCCTTGCCCTTGATAACGGCGGACGTGGCGGTCTGCTTTGCTGTTCCAACTCTGGTTTTCAGCTTGTTATGACCGAGAGAGACAATACAGAGACAGAGACAGAAACGCCACTTTAAACCTTGTACAGTTAATTTCGTACAGTACACAATCCATACCTATTTTAGGTGTAAAAATTTGACAGTGTATTAATATCTATGGGGTTGTTCATGAAAAAAATAAAAATGTAAATAGAAAGTCCTAACAGTGAATTGAAGGGGAAAGATAACTGCTTTGTCTGTCTCACTGTCTGGCAAGATTCAGTTAAAAGAGAAATATGTAAAGTTTGTTTCTACGGCAGCCGGAGCTGCCTTGAGGAAAATATCGAGGTTGGTCACCTGAGGACTACATTTCTGAGTGTTCCTGGCATAGCTAGGTAGAATGTTCAGGCCTTGTGCTTGGAAACCCCCCTACATAGTTCTCAGATTATAAGTAAGAACTTTATTTATTGCAGAGACAAATGTTTGTTGTACAGGGATAATTTATCCACGTGCTTTACCGAAGGACGCCTTGTAAACAGCAGCCTGTCCTTGCATTGTATATGTGTGTGGATAAAAGTAAAAAAAAAAAAACCACAATAACAGTGAACAAATACAGTAAAGAAAACAAAAATTAGTGAGGCACTGACAAACAAGGGTAGCTGCTTCTAGTTCAAGGAGAGGCTCGAGAGATATTTCACATAAAGAGCTTTAGCAGACAGTTTTTATGAACGCCGATTAAAAAGATCAGATAAACAGCAAAATAAACACATAAAGGCACTGGGAAGCTGAGACAGAGGTCACAGAGGTCACAGGAGAGCCAGGTACCTGCTCATACTCCTGCATGCTTTCCAGGTGCTTCTCCGCACTCCTTAGATGAGGTCTCATCTCTTCTCTTACTTTGCTCACCAGTTCATCCTTGGACTGAATCAGAAACTCCAGCTCCTGAGTTCTGTTTCCTAGGTCAACTTCCTGAATGACAGAGATCAAAGGAACGTGTGGTTTCAGCACTGCTGATTTTCATTGTTCAGTGTCTGATTATACAACAACGAGTTCCATTACTGCAAAAGAAATGCTAAACGAGAGACGGTGCCAATAGAGAGACATCCAAAAACAGGCTCATAAACGTCTTCTACCTAACTTCACCTGAGGTCAAACAGCGTAATGTGGGCTATAGAGTAATGTCAAATATTCTCATGGCCTGATACACTCCATTATTTTTCCATTAAAGTTGTTCAAAAATAATCAGTGTTAGGACAGTGAACAAACTTTCAAAGCAGCACTAGTTGAGGATGTAAACTAACAGAAAGTACCAGCAGGTACTGTTGTAAGCGATCAGAATGCTACGCATTTGAACATCAAGCCATGAAAGTGGTTAACATTACCATACGCTTTACATGGAACTATCTGAAAAGTAGTTAAAGAATGAAAGAGGACCTCTTGCTGCCAGGACAGTTGCAGCTCAGACGCCAGCTGCTGTATGGACGAAGTGAGGTTGGCCACCTCAGCTGTCTGTGCTGGGACAGAGTCGTTCATGCCCCAGACCTCCTCCAGGCTCTTGTTCGCCTGCACCGTCAGGTTCTCTTTCACCAACTGCATTTCCACAAGTCTGGGTGAAGAATGACATCGTCGTACATTTTTAACATTTTTTTAATTACTTCTGTTTTAAATTGGTCATGTCAACTGTGTCAAACATTTCATTTTTTACCAAAAGGCTTCTTAAGCCTCTTACCTCTTTTGGTAAAAGGTGAAACGTTTCTGCAAAACGAGAAAGAAGTCCAGTTGACTTAACTCAACTTCCAGATAACCTCACCTGGACGACTGAGAATCTTCATAGACATATTCCAATTTGAATGACTAACTCATGATTTTGTCACAACAAAAGTGTAAAGTATACCACACGTGTTGGGTTAAAATAAATGGTACATATGTTTTTATTTTTCCTTCTGTATGCCTGCTTGCATCTTCGCAGCAACTCTCAAAGTTGGTAAATTTTACAGGTACATTTGAAAAAGAAAAAACAAACATATTGTCGAACTGACAAATATCTAAATATACTACCAAGCCGTACATGTACAAACACATAGCAGAGCTGGATGTTTACTAAGAATCTTGGGTAACCGGAGATCTTAACCACAAATACCACAATCCCAGACTTTTAATTATTTTAAGCCATTTTTAATAATGCAGAAAATGCAGAATCTGTAGGAGCCAGATGGTTAGAAGATATTTGGCTTCAACTCCTCAGCACTCTAACTGCATGGCATTGAAATGTCAAAACACTACATATTTTCATATATTAAAAGTGATGTAAATATGGCAGCTATTGTGTTAAATGCAATACTACCACCATCATCAATCATCAATCATCTTCCTCATCATCATCATCAATATTGAACCTTATTCAAGTTTTGTGCTCAATACTTTATGTCCAGTGCACTAACAATCATCTGACCGACCCAGGCTGCTTTGAAGGAGTTCTGTACACACACGACATCATACAAAGCACGGCCTTCCTGAGCCACACACCTCTGGACCGCTGCAGGAAAACCGAGGACCTTGAGTAAAACTGTACAACTTTCACACAAGCAGTGTGTCCAGGTTCGAACCCACCACCCTGGAGATAGAAGGCAGCAGTGCTACCCACTGAATCACTGTTCTACCCCATGTGATATAGCACTCAAGAATTAAAGTACCAGGCTTTAAGTACAAAGTACAAGGCTTTAAGTACATGTCTTTAGGTACAAAGTACAAGGCTTTAAGTACATGGCTTTAAGTACAAAGTACAAGGCTTTAAGACTTAAAGTAAAGGAAAGGAAATTATGTTAATATTACAAGGATGTTTATATTGGATATTGTCCCATTAGTTCAACCATTTATAATGCTATAAGGACACCTTATAATACATCTAAAATTTTAACCAATGCTGTTTTGTCTTTCTGCTCAAATGAAACACAGACATACTTGAGCACATAATATCATTTGCATTTGAATTTGCACCAATTTGCTGCAAGGACACAAAAAATGTACACATCTTAAAATAAAATGTTTCACTGACAGGTTCAATATATTTGGTGTGTCATTCACAGTTGTTATGACAGACTTATGAGTCATAAGAAATGTCTCCAGCTGGGGGGGTAAAAAGCAGTTTCGGTGCAATCAGTTCTCAGAAACGTAATTCTAGAGAAGTCTTCAGTGATGAATTTGTACTTACTGCTCTGTCAGGTTATTGATGAACTGCTCCATCGAATGGTCCTCCAACAAAGTCAACAAAAGATCGTGGGTGTGGTTGGAGGCCATCAAAGCCTTTTTGGCTATTGACTCAATTTGACTAGCAATTTCTTCATGACTGAAAAGTGGCAACAAAAGACCTGGTAAAATATAGGCAACATGTGACAATGGCTAAAATTCTCAGTCCCGCCCATAATTAGGTTCCATAGCTAATTGGACCACGTACCTTTTTGCTAGAGCGTGTGACTCGTTCACCAGCACCACCCATTGGTTCGGCTCTTTCGTCACTCCGAATGGAATCACCTTAAAACAATGAGTAATGCGTGAGTGCTTGTTGTTTAGGGAGAGTCTCCCTGTAGTGACGTGGTCATACAAAAGCCAGGCATTTAAAATGTCCAGGTTCTGCATCCCCCGGGCTTCCAGGTCTGTAATTACTTACGCAAAGCTGTGATGAGGCTCAACGCTGTGGGAGGAACATCTGTACAGTGTACAGCCTGGGGTCAGGGATGAGGGGCGCTGCTCAGTTTAAACCATGGCCAAGTGACAAACTCTTTGATATGTACTTGACTTTGTTCTTAAAAGTTAAATTCAACTCACACAACTTATTGAATACAAATGCGACTATTAATGTATTCCAAAAATAAACTGAGAGTTCTTATAATTAGAGAAATACCTTGACATGAAGATCATTTACAAGCTCATATTATTAATCGCTCTGGCAGCTGCTACGAGTGCAGAAGGTGTAATTGTATAAAAGTGTGGACAGCTGTTGTTTTATACACCGTGCATACTGGACTCGATCAGCATAGTGGACTTAACGCATTTTCAAAAATCTTCTTTCGTAACTCAAAGCAGATTGTGTACATTTTAAATAAAAATGTAATTCAATGTGTTTCTGGCTTCATATCCCATTTGTTGTCTTTAATGTATGCAACATTAAAAAATTTCAAAAGCAGTGTTGACAAATTTTTGGAGTCCCCTGGATGGCAGTAAATAGAAGCAGAACAATGATGCTTTTTAACAATGCAATCATTGGGGTGTCAAGGTGCGTTTTAGCAGTTTTACTCAAACCGCCGTGTTGTCTCCCCGTATTAACTAGTCGTCTGATAATCAACACAGGCAGGCCAATTATAAGGTGCTACGGAGAGAGAAACACACGGCTTGTTTCTCATCTTTGCCAACACGTGTCGTAAAAAACAAACACCCTCAAAATGTCAAGAAGAATTTCAGTCAATGGTAGCTTAAAACTATTTGCCACTAGTGCACTACATCCTCTCAAACGTTATTTCTTTTGCCCAATTTCTTAGCAGTTTATATTTGGAATACAGAAAGGACCATGACAGACAGAAATACCCCACTGAAAACAGTTATGGGGACTGAGGACAGTGAAGAAAGAGCGGCCCAGTAATTTTACGCATATGAATTAAATTACCAGCCCAGTGACAGTTTTCCTTTTGAAACAGCGGTTCATGTTAAAAGCCCTTTGTTTTTCTACAGTGTGTTACAAGCATTACATGCATTACATGGTTGGATTGTATGGGGGCAGCTGAAAACCATTATTAAAATCAGATGCATTTAAATATTTCACCATGCTCTGACTGTAATACCTCCATGGTATAATAACAATACCACTGAATACAGTTATCCTGGGATGCCTAGAGAACGTGCTAAAGTGACTGCCAAAATCATCTTAAAATCCCCTGCAGAGGTAATAAAAACAAAAAACAATATTTGAATGTTTTTTCAGATTTGTGACAGGTATTTTTAACAGTTCTTGTTTTTCATAAACCACCACCAGAAGCTGATGCTAACTTGACACTGTAATAACACCCTCTTCTTTTTCACCATTAATTAAAAAACGCACGGTGGAAAATGGTTTTCATTAATTTTTTTCCACCATAAAGTTTCCGTGTATTTATGTACATTAACTGCAGTACTCTGAAGACTCTTACATGCAGTAAGTGTCAACAGGACATAAACCGAGCTGTCAGTGTCCTCATGTGTCTGACCTCATAATGAGTGTTGGTTTTAACAGAATCATTAACTGAAATTACTGATGCAGTGGAACCTTTTCAAACAGTAGAGGAAGACTGGGATGTGTGTAAGAAAATTTCCTCTCCAATGCACTTTATGGACCATAACGCCTCATTGTGCTACGTCTACTGTATCTGAAGTGATGCTGAACAGTAACTGGACTTTTCTGGTACAAGTCCAATTGCCATTCAACAACACTTCCGATAACCATGAACTGGATGACTGAGAACCTTCACAGACATACAACTACTGCAGGCCTTCTACTGCTATAACTATGAATTGAAAATTGTTTCTTTTTATTTTCTAAAAAACAGTCTAAAATATTCTAAATATAATTTGGATATTTCACTTGAAGATGGCACTTGTTGTTTCTGTGTCCAAGTAGAGGCGCAAAGCGTGAATGAATGCAATTATGATCTGCATTCAGACCGAAGCAACCCTGAGCATAAGAACTTGGAAGCCTGTTAGCATCTGGCTTCCTCACTCAGAAGATACCAGGGGTTTAGTTTCAGCCTCGTGAACTGTTACTGCTCGTTCAAGTGGTCCGTTGTATCTAAGCAACCAGATGGCCTTACCATGTTGTCCAGGGTTTCGCTGGCCCATCTCAGCTGTGCCACTGCTCCGCTCACAGCTGCGGAGGAATCGGTGAGGGGACCGCACAGTGGTCTTCGGTCTGGCTCTCCCTTGCCCAGACTGCAGTTCACGGCTGCGGTGATGCCACGCAGCTGGACCTCCAGGGCCTGCGCCGAGGCCTCGAGCTGCGAAAACTGGCTAACGAAGGCGAGCTTAGCGTCTGCAGGTGACAGGGGTGCGGAGAACTTCAGGCGTCAGGTCCGCTGACTGGCTGGATGGCTCACACTTTAGCGTGTTGTGTGGCTGACGTGTTGCTGTAACAGGTTTTCTGTCAATATGAGTGTGGCATGTGGCGTGTGAGCAGGTTATGTTTTGAGATGTGTGGATCTCACATTTCTTTCGGTAGATGTTTTAAACTAGAGTTAAGAACGGGGCTGGTGGAACATAAAAGTTAGAAATGCTCATGCTATTGCTACTGTGTACCTATCCATTAATCATAATTTAAAAATTTAACTGTTCTCTATTAAACTAAATAAAAATGACCCTGAACATTAGTGTTGAATTACACAGTACCAGAGCCTTGCCCTTGTACTTCTGCTTTAATTGAGGTCAATAAGATGGGATTTATGTTTGTGTATTTTAGAATTACACTGATGAACTCTGATAGTTTTGTGACTTCAGAAATGGGCAGATGGCCCCACAGAGCACTACCACGTGGTACATGAGAAGTGGGTATATTTGGACAGGTGAGGAGGGCACATGCAAGAGGTAAGGGTGAGTGTATGACCTTGAACAGCCAGCAGATCCATGAGCATGTTGGGGAGGGCATCCTCCCCCTGCTGGTGCCTGTTCTCGGAGGCGTGCCACCTCCTGCACTGGTGGCGTGACAGCAGCCTCTCCAGGTCCTGCAGCCGTATCTTCAGCTTCTCAACCTGGAGGAGAAAGGGCAGTGCCACTGTTAGGTGCCAGCAGCTGAAAGGCAGTGCCACTGTCAGGTGGCAGCAGCTTAAAGGGCAGTGCCACTGTCAGGTGCCAGCAGTGTAAAGGGCAGTGCCACTGTCAGGTGGCAGCAACTTAAAGGGCAGTGCCACTGACAGGTGCCAGCAGTGTAAAGGGCAGTGCCATTGTCAGGTGCCAGCAGTGTAAAAGGCAGTGCCACTGTCAGGTGGCAGCAGCTTAAAGGGCAGTGCCACTGACAGGTGCCAGCAGTGTAAAGGGCAGTGCCACTGTCAGGTGCCAGCAGCTTAAAGGGCAGTGCCACTGTCAGATGCCAGCAGCTTAAAGGGCAGTGCCACTGTCTTTAGCAATAATATGGTACACTGTCATCAGTACAAGATCTTGGTGAAAAATTTATGCAAATATGGATAAAAATAAACGCTGAGATGTTCCATAAGCTTGTCAAAACAATGGCATTTTTCACCAAGAGCTTGTACTGATAACAAGAATAAAACCACTCTGTAAAGTCTGTTCTCCAGCACATCCTAAACACCTCCAACAGGTTAGGGTCAGGACTCTGTGGTGGCTAGTTCATGTGTGTAAGTGATTCCTCGTGCTCCTTGAACCCCTGTTTCACCATTTTAGCCTGATGAATCTTGGCATTGTCGGCCTGGAATACGCCCGTGTTGTGAGGAAAGGAAAAATCCACTGCTGGGAGAACCTGGGCATTCAGTAGATTCAGATACTCAGCTGACTTCATTTATAACATTGCTGAGCTTAGACCAGACTAGTTGAAGCAATAGCAGCTAATAACACTGCCTCCAGAGTCACACGTGACTTAGCTTTTGGCCAGGGAGTGTGTGTGTGTGTGTGTGTGTGTGTGTGTATAAAAACACACACTAAATTTCTTTTTTTTAATAAAGTTGACCTGTGCAGTTGGAAAATGTGACACTACGTAAATGGCTTCTGTTTAAACCACAGCAAAAAACAAGTAAAAAAAAAAAAGTGGTTAAAATAAACTTTAA
Organism: Chitala chitala; assembly: GCA_025773905.1. NCBI lineage: Eukaryota > Metazoa > Chordata > Actinopteri > Osteoglossiformes > Notopteridae > Chitala > Chitala chitala. Next base: position 16,178 of record JABJVR010045208.1, read on the forward strand.
CTAAATGTAGTCAACAATTACTTATTCTGGAGTGACCTGACTGTATACTTCGGTAATGACCACGACTGTGCAGGAACTAGCTCAGTATATGTTGCAAAAATTTTAGAAGTTCCAGCACTGCACAGCACAACGTCTGACAAGCTGTCAAGCATGGGGGGGGGAGAAAAAAAAAACATCTTTTTAAGCATATAATGTGCTAACGACTGATTTTCAGCTCGACATCTGCTGTGCTTTTGACATTAATCAGAGAATTCACAATGCGGGCAAAAACCTGCTATTAATAATGACGGGCAAAGCTTTTCATTAATGGGCAGAAGCAAATTTCAAAAGTAATTGAACCCCTACCCCGCCGCCACCCCCCCTTTCCCACTCTCTCCTCTGAGGAATGTGTCAGCATCATCCACCACAGCACCAAACTGTAAAATTATCAAAGTCTCTGCAAGGGAGCCTTGGTGGGGGGGGAATGTGACTCACAGTGGCAGTTCAGATGGGGCACGTGGCTTTGCTTCAGATTGCTGTGCGATGTTTGCTATGAAACTGGCCTGCAGTCAGTCATTTAGTGAGCAAACACTCTTCAAATCTGATAAAAACACCTGGCCCTAGTCATCCACATAGTCTCCTGTATGGATGTTTTTTGTAGTGACAGCCTCCGGCCACCAGAAGGAGCCAGACGTGAAGCATGGGTGAACCTCACGGGAGCGAGCGTGCGGCTATGCAGGCTGCTCACCTGGTCTCTGACGAGGCCATAGCAGACAGGGCACTCCTGGCACTGGTGGGTGGCCCTGTTGTGGAAGTAGTTAAGCTGGCACTTGTCGCACTTGTACCCTGTGAAGCCCTGTCGGCATGCGCAGGTCCCGTTGCCATAGCACTGCATGGTGACCGAGCCCATAGGGTCGCAGTTACACGCTGAGGAGGGTACACATTAGAATATGCATCAGGCTTCTGGATAGGCAAGAGTTAAGACTACACTGATAACTCCTAATGGACTCACATGTATAAACTCAATATGCATATAGTAAATTAAGTTCTTGCTTGACCTCCGCTATACAAAACTATCCAGAGATTAGAGCAGTTTAGAAATAGTTGCCAACTTTGTTCCCCTCTCTGTTGCTCAGATTATGTTTTGGCAGTGGTGCACCAGTAACTTCGCTTCAACACCCATGTGCCAACAGCAGCTCTAATGCTAGGCCAGAATCACCCAATATTCTCCACCGAATACAACAATATTAAAGCCAGAGCACAGCCTGACATAAATTAGTATTTAGGTGCCTAGAAGATTCCACTGCTTATACTTCACCCTTTCATGAAGCCTGATATTTTCTTTTGACCTTCAGCTTTCAAGGTCATTTGTTACTATCGTGCTCCCTGCATAGCCAATGTGCTGAAATCACACGAGAGACATTGTACCTCTGCAGCCCCTTACAGACAACCCGAAAAAGCCAGTGCGGCACGAGTCACAGGACAGCCTTTCCACTCCAGGGCGACACATGCACTGGCCTGTGATTGGGTGACATTCTGCAGAAGAAGAGCCAATGGGGCTGCACGTACATCTGTAGACAAACAGAGGGTGGAACTGTAAAAGGTGCAGTGCACACAGTCACATGGTATGATTAAATAGGCAAATTTGGGTGTCTAACCCTGAGACAGTAAAGGAGGGTCGCTAATGTAATGTAACCAAAACATGACTTTCAATATTTCAGTCATGTAGTATACAGCAGGCTTATTATAACTTGGAAATTTTCATTAGTTTTTATTTAAATTTAGTCTTGCATGTCAGCTTCCAGGTTAATTTCAGTTTGCGTATTGAACTGCATACCATGAGTGATGACTGTGATGATATGGTATGTACACATTACAGGAGCGTGGCGGATCCATCGATTCTGTTGTTTCTACGTTTCCACCCAAGCGAATCACGTCATTTTTTATAGTTTCAAAGGGCCACTCACCTCTCGCAGCCCAGAGCTGGCCTCATGTTGTAGTAACCGGCCTCGCAGCGTGAACAGTCCCGCCCGGTCACATGACTCAGACACAGGCACTGCCCTGTACTTGGGTGACAGTCTTCTGGGGAGCCTGCAGACCCACTGGGGTTGCACTTGCAGGCTGGAAGACACAACAGCACAAGACTTACAAACAACCAAGTGTCCACTCACATTTTTTGTAATGAAATAAAATACAGTAACAAAAATTTGCTGGGATAAAGACAATAACAGCATTGTAGCCCCACTACTTTAACAAACTTTGTCAAAACCTGTGATATCCAACAGTCCCATCTCTCTGACAGCCTAGAGAAGCACACACATCTGAGTCATTTTTGAAAAACAAACCATCCATCCGTCCATTATCTTAACTGCTTAATTCTGGTGAGGGTCGCAGGGAAGCCTGGAGCCCATCCCAGAGCACACAGGGCGCAGGGCAGGGGACACTCAGGGCGGGGCGCCAACCCACCACAGGGCACACACACACACTACGGGCAATTTAGACACACCAATCAACCTAACCTGCAGGTCTTTGGGAGGAAACCGGAGCACCCAGAGAAAACCCACCAAGCACAGGGAGAACATGCAAACTCCACACACACAGACCCAAGGCGGGAATTGAACCCCACTTTAGCACGAAAAACAAACCAATGGCATAAAAATATAACATAATAGAAAATTAATAAGATTAAACTACAGCATATGTGAAGACTAGAGGAAAGTTCCCCTGTTTCTCTCTCATCCTACAACCCTTCATCACCATGACAACAATGGGCTATGTCCCCAAGCAGCCGGAGCATCTAACGGTGCAGTTTGTCAAAATGGGAAAACAGGATGCTTAATGCATGAGAGTGAGTTGGAAGTAATCAGGGATGGAACGCTATTACATGTCACTGTAACCAATTATAGCAAGCACCACTTTATGCTTCGAGCCTGCTCTGCCCAAGGACTGCATGCATTATGTGTACACTCTAACGGGGCGTCCACAGTGTTGCACGGTGCTGAATCCATTTAGGCAGATAAAGGGATGACTCTACCTTAAAGAATACCTTTTAAATCCCTTTTATGTTTCACCTGTTCGCTTTCCTTTTCAAAGAGCGCTCTCTAATTGACAACCCTGTAGCGTATCCACGCGAGAATTCCATTTTCCTTCAGTGGTGCTACTGACACTAAACACATTTCTGAACACCTTTTGCTGCCCGGCCAAGACAAAACATTCTGTCCATTTTTTAATCCCATGACTGCACTTACGAAATGATTTTAATAACTTTAATCGCCTCCCTTCCAAACCGCAATTCCAAATTATTGTAATACCTGAAGGCATTTCTATGAAACCAAGCGTGCTCACTCGCCGATAAATAAACTCCCTGTGAAATGGAGCTTGCCCTTTCAAACACCTACGTTTACACTTATCTGTAGAGTGTTGGTCCAGGGCGTTGCCGTAGTAACCCTGGCGGCATCGCTCGCAGTGATCCCCTTCCGTGTGGTGCAGACACTTCAGACAGCGGCCGCTCAGGGGGTCACACACGCCCACCGCGTTGGGGTCTGTGTTGCCATGGCAGTCACAGGGGGTGCACGGCCGCACGGCGCCGTGGAGTCCCAGCGGGTCTCCGTAGAAACCATCGTCACAAATCTCACATCTAGTCCCTGGGATTGGGATGTACCATTAAATGGACAATGTGCTGCAGGTTCTGTATGTGTGTATGTATACAGCACAGGTTTGTGCTGAGTGAAATGGTTTATGAACTGACAGGTATTACAAATGGTGGAAATAGCATTGACACTAGCTGTGACAGCCCACTTCATAGTCTACAATATTCCATTAAAGTTGTTTTTATGTAGCACCTTTCACAAAAAAGTTGCCCCAAGGTACTTTACAAGAGCAGTTGTACGAAATTATACATAGGTGAGGTTAAAGCCTGAAAGGAAAGGCTATTTAAGTATTTAGCCATAAAAGGGAACAATACAATAATACAGTAACAGTCGCTGTGTCTACTGGAAGACAGAGTGTATGAGCTACATGTATAACTGGGTGAAGCTCTACTTTGAGTGTTTATGACCTGCTGTGACACTGGTAGTTAACAGGGCAAGCTACCTTACCCATATGACCAAGTGGACAGTTGATGCAGACCACCTCGCCTGTCTCAGGCACCTGGGCACAGCTTGACTGCCCGGGGCAGGGGCAAGGCTGGCAGTCTCTGGAGGTGCCTTTCAAGGCGTTTCCGTAGTAACCGTCCGAGCAGCGCTCGCAAGTGGGCCCTGCGGTGAAGTCTTTACACTGACATACACCTGAAAGGAGATCAAAGGCTCTGACGTGAGCAGAGCTGTTTTCGAACAGAGGACAAAGAGTGCACAGTTGCAGCTGCCTGAGAAATAGCTAATTTCCCGTAAGAACTCCCTCAAGCTTTCAAAAAGTGACAATTACAGCTTCAGAAATATTTGCGCTGCATAGCTTAAGTGCGGCATTGTTCACACTTCAATTGAAGACACATTAAAGCTCATCAATGAGACTGGAAAATACAAATCAGTTTACGTGCAATACATCAAGGACACAGTCTGCACTTCATTTCTTATCCACCAGGTGGCGATATGTTCTTAACCATCACAGCAGTGCGTGACTTCAGGGTATGTGCAATAAACATACTGCCATAACATTGTTAATATTATTACTTCAATACTTTTAGGACACACTGAAAAAGTACACGTTCACATGTTTGACAGAGCAGAAGTGATTAAAAGACCACATCGTAGAAACCTAACAATTTAGCAAAACACTGAAAACGATTTCTCAATGTGCGACTACTTCCATTTATAAACGAAACATCCAGAGCATTTCAAATTGTTCCTTTTTCAGTGTTCGGAAGGACATTCTCGGAAGAAATCACTTAATTGTACAGACAAAAAAAAAGAAGAAAAAAAAAAAACAGAAAGCTGGACTTCTATTACCAGAGAAGGTCAACACGATTACCTTGCTGCGTGTGTATTAACACGAATTTCAAGCATACTAATCCACAGAGACAAACTCAATATTCAAAAGACACTGGCACAAACTAAAAAATAAAACGATCTTGTTTAACTTTGTACATGTCTGACATGTAGCAGGATGCGATTATGACATATTCAAGATTTTCAGCACAACTGAAACAAAATCTTTTATATCTGATTTATCTGACTAAACGTTTGTTTATACTGGACTTTGCTGCGTTCAGACCACTATATGATGTTATTAACACATGGAAACCGTTGAATATTAGAAGTCAACAAGCATCACTCAGAATCAGCTTAATAAGCCTAATAAAAAATAATCAAGACAATTATTTTTTGTGAGATACAAGTTGATGAGATGAACTCAAGCACGCTGCTAAATTCAAACCGCTCTTCTGCAGCTGGAAACGTGCATTTCCTTTGGCTTTCTACTATGAGAAATAAAGATAGTTTAAAGTGTCACGCCTTTATTTCATCCATATCTCGACACTAAATTTATAGATGTTAAATTTACTGTAGTGGGGCGAAGGATGCCACACCTTATTGGAGGAAAAAAAAGAAAAAGAAACTTTATGTAAATAGACTAGGCAATAGATCTGTATCTTAGACAGATGGGAAATGAGATGCCCTTGTATCTAAACCTTTACATCTCCTCTATTTATTTTCTACCATGCTTCTATTTGCAGTCTCCAGATACAAGCTAATTGCTGTAATTTCCATGCTATAACGTTCTGTTCAGTTACATTACACGCGCTCTGTTGAACTGATCCAATTTCATCGGAAAATTCTGGTTCCCGATCACTCTTCCAAATGAGGAAAAAAAACCGCTGTACTTCAATTAGATTTATCACTGAAGAATGTGATAAAAAAAGCACAAGCATTCAAGATGTTTCAAGATATACATTGTAATGAAGACAAGAACCTCGTCTGCATTCCGCTTGTGCCTTTTAACCACATTATAAACCTGCTTGTGCAACAAGAAATGCATTGGCATGTCTGTGAAAATCTACTTCTTCAATAAACTCTGCACACAGTATTAGGTCCACATTGATTGATGTATTAGAATGCTGATCAAAGAAAAATTACCTTAGATTTGAAGATGCACCTCAGTGTTCTCTAAAAACAAAGGCTGTTCTATTTTAAAGCATTACATAAGTAAAGCTTTTAGGCTGACCTGAAAAGCCTTGTATTATGAACACATGCGTTAGAATCACAGTGGACTAAAACGCAGGCTTAAACTAAAAGGAATATGCACCGCACATAATGAAACGTAGCAGCTAGACAATCTGTGGCTGAGCTACAAAGAACTTATTTATACAAATAAAATGGAGAAACCTCACATTTTCCAGCCCAGAACGAAACACCACTCAGGTACAGGGCTCTCGTACACATCCACAGAGTAGGGGCACATGCCCCTTGGACCGTTCGAGCGATCTTTTAATTACAGTTGTTAAAATCAACATGTAGCCTCTATGAGTTGCCATGGCACAACAGAAAAGTCAGTTATTTTCCCACTAAAAATGTTATGAAAATTACCTCCAGGCACACAGGGAAATACACCGCCATTTCCTGTTACTAAATTTCTGTGCATTAAACAAAATTTGTACTGTTATGCAGTTAATCTTCTCAGTTCAGTAACAGTTAACACTCTTTAAATAAGTGGATAAGTTAAGCTTATAAAATATGAATAGCTCGGATAAGCTGCCCATTTTGTAGCTTGCAAACTAATGCTAGTACATGTTTATCGTTGTTTCTTAAAAAAATGTGTGTGAAAAGGCTGGTCAGGTGTGCATTTTAAAAGCCCTGTGTTTTGGGAAAAACGAGGGAAGGCCCAGGAAATGTAAACTGCCTCATGGTAACTGGGCCCAATTCTTTTTTTCACAGCTCTGCAGTGATGTCTGCAGCTGCTGCTGACTCCAGAATACATCAATTACAAAGCCTGCAGCACACAGGTTTAAGGAGGAAAAAAAACTGGTAGATAACAGTGTCCACACTGAGCGACAGCCTTTGACCTGCTCCTGTCAGACACACCACACCTGGATCCATGTGCTGACCCCCCCCCAAAACAAAATTGATCCTGTCATGCCCAACTCCAAGCATTACTATATGAACCCAGTGTTCCTCATTTCAGAGCTCAACCTCATCTCCAAGCTCCCAAACCCCGCTGCTCCTGTCGCGTGACCTTTTGTTCACTCCCCTTGTTACCTTTGTTTTTGGTTTCATGAGTGTCACATGCATTAAGCGCGGGGGGAGAAAGCAACCTAACAGAAATGGGTTGACTATCTCCAGTTGAGGAACATTGCAAACATCCTGCTTGTATTGCATAACACAACTTGTAAAGTGTTATAATCTTGCGTTTCATGCCAGTTTGAGGAAACTATCTTCATACAGCATTTTGGATAGTTAAGTCCATAGATGTTTACAAGCTTTTTTTTAAACAGCAAATGATTCAAATGATGTACACTCTTTCCTTTTGAATAACAGGCTATCTGGTTCGATACTTCCTACCTGAAAGGCTAATGTTGTGTACATGCACGTGTGCTTGTATGTACAGGGAGTGAAAATCCACTCTCTGAAGGTGCTGCACATTTTCTATCAGTGCGTGCTTTACTCCTCTGTAAACAACACAGAGAGTAAGTCAAGATGTTAATAACAGCTAATAACAACCGTGACTGAAGTTCAGCAAACACGAGGCCGATCGTGCACTTAATCTAGATGATTAATTGCTTCTCGTCAAACCACGTCCGCTGTTTGGGGAGATTAGCCTATGAGTTTGTGTAAAGTTAGTACCGCCTGCCCTCCTGTCCCACACCTGAGAAGAAGTTAGCAGGATCCATGGCTAGTTTTAAAGAGCAGAATAGGCACCACTCTGGTAAACAAATCCACTTGTTCTGCTGCAAATATTAACGTTTCCAATCTGTTCCTTTGGACTACAATAAATGTGTGACAAAAGAAGTTGAGCGTTAATAAATTATAATTATAAAGTGCTGTTTCTTCTGCTGGCCTGTATAACTGACACAAGCTCACTTCTTGTGTCAGAATGTATTGCATTCTGTTTTTTTAATCTTTTAGAAACTGAAACAATGTTGTTTTGGAATATGACTTCATCAACTTACAAATTCTCTACCACATTTCAGTTAATGTGGTTACATATTGGGCTGAGCAGACTTGATTGTTCTAATCTCATTGAATATGTCTCAATTTTCGGTATAACTGCGTATATGTTGCACTATATTGCTAATTGAGAATTATAATCACATAAGGTATACACTGCAGACTTAATGAACTACGGTATATCTTCTTGAAGTTAAATTTTTAAAATAAGGTGTAGAAATACATTTGCCATCCCCTGGAATTGTTTGCATACTATTTGAACTAACGAGAGAACAGAATCTAAAAATTCAAAATTTTGGTTTTATATACAGAGTTTCAGTATAAAACATTTTTGGGCAGTTTATCTCAGGTCTGACAACCACAGAAATAGCCACCAGTCGTGGTCAATTAAACATAACATGACAAATAGCCTGATTGTATGAGACTAGCTCTACAGAGAAAGCTAATGTTAAAGGAGAAGACAAATTCCAAGAGGTAAGCGCATCTCCTTAAGAGTGTTTTACTTTCATGACTAGATTTTCCATGGAACAACTGTGGAGGCCAGAAGGATTAAAGATCAAACGCCTTCCTCGCTCATCTGTTTTCTCTGTTGAAAACTAAAGCTGACCGGATCATCTGCTCTGCTCTGAGATCTTTGATCGTTGTAGAATATGCCCGATCCGGTACCAGGCTGGAGCTTGGGTCCTGAACAATAACATTGAGTGCCCACATCTGCTTGGCACCAAAGCACTAGGAAACACTTGTAGCTGCCCCTGCCCCGTGGCACAGAAGACGAACTGAAATACAGCATCAGACTGTTAGTGTTTCTCCCTGCAGCTCAGGAGACAGATGCAAAGTTCACTCTCAAACAGATAGAGGGAGACTTGAAAAAAAAGGCTGCATATTTCCTAAAAAGGCCAGGGAAATCAGAGGCAGCACGCTGGCAAACATGCACACCTTTCAACAGCAAGCTTAGATTTAATGGCTTTATGCGGAGTTGAGAGGGTCACCGTGGAGAGATAATGAGAGAGACCATGCAGAACGAACAAAACAGCCTAGTACAGCCGAGGGAAGGAAAACATTCCCTTTTCATATTTTCTTATTTTATTTTAGCTTGCCCACAGAGATGGCAAATAAACATCAGCTTGAGCCGAGACTTGTTGCTTTTCTGCCACACGTCATTTCAGATAAATCGATTGGTAGACACTACCCCTAAGAACAGAAAAGAAATAATTACAAACGAGAATGGGTGGCGTTATCATACAAACGGCTAGATTCACAAGATGTTCGCTTTGTTAAATGTAGGTGCTGCTGAACTGGATTAATCGGTCTCTATTTTGTGAAATTCTCAGAGCACGAAAGGTACAGGCTGATTATGAGATTAGCATGAGGAGGATTTAATGGCGCGATGCAGAGTTTGCTAAAACATTGAAATGCAAAGTTTCCGGGTGAGGGCATGCTCTTTGGTTTTACATCAATTAGATGAACACTTGTATTAAAAGTAACTTGTAATAAAAAAAAAAAAAACAATCGCTGAACTACTCTCCTCCCCTTACAGAAAGTAAACAAAGTTGACTTGGGTCTTTCAATGTAAAATGGGTCATACATCTAGACAGCGAGGACGGTTCTGCTACTGCTAAATATACCCTCTCATTTCAGATGATTTGATGTTCCTGTGATGCCTGTGTCTCTTCCTCACTTTAACAATGCGCTTCAGTGCTCAGTACTCAAACTGCTGACAAGCGCGCTGAGCTTGACGCCAATCACGTACAGGGGTGGGGGGAGGGGGTAAAAACCGAAGAGCCGCACGTCTTTGAAACGTCTGAATCTCAGAGCTTCTCAGCACTTATAAGTCATCAGAAATGTGGAAGCATAAAAGGGTGGCTGAGCTAAAAATCAGATGAGTGAAAACTTAAGGGCGAGGGGAGATGCAGACAGGCTGCTGACGGCTTCAGTGCGACGAGACTTTCTGGAGGTGTTGGCAGTTAGGGAACACATAGGTGTCTTGTTTACCTGTCTCTTGGTCACAGTCTCCATGCCGGTTGCAGGTGCAGGGCACGCAGCGGACGAAGGGGCCGCTGTTGGGCGTCTCCCTCTTGTACCCGGGGGCGCAGCGCTCACAGAACTGCCCCTCGAAACCTGGTGGGCAGCTGCACGTCTCCACCCAGCCGGCGGGGGCGGAGGGGTCAGCGGAGACGTCTGCAGAGGCGAGGCTGACCCAGGAAAGCTGGGATGTGTCTGCAGAAGAAAAAAAAAGAACAATGAACGCTGCACTCGTTCTGCGTCATCTATATGCTTGTCTGGCACAACTCAGGTAGGTTGAAGAATGACACATGTCTCAGTACCAAAGCTGAGAGTTCACTTTCAGGCTGGAGGTCAGAAAAGCCTCCTCAGAAGCATCATAAGAGGCAGAACGCCTGCTCACAGACAGACCAACTCCTAGACCTTTTGACCGCTGCTCTTATGAGGCCTATGGCGTATTAACTCTAATGACTTTCTCTGTCTATGGGCTCATTAAGCAGACCCGAGCCACTGCACGGCACTCATCTGTCCTGTCGTTAGTGAAGCCCGAATGGTATATCTCGATCGTCTTCCCCTATAACTCTCACAGCACTTTTAATAAAATGACTAAATAAATCAACATGGGGAAAGCAAAAAAAAAACAACTCCAGAATAACAGGAAAGTAATGTTCTTGGAGCCAGGCGGGCAGAAGGATAAATGATGGACGTGTGTAGCATGTCCTTGCACTTGAAGCTGAAGGTAGGGTGTCTATCAAGTCTCAGCTGAAGGGCAGGGCAGCGGCCCGTGCAAGATCGAGCTCATGGAGTCCGACAGCGTACGACAAATAAAGCTCTCAAGATCGCGTAACAAAACAGCATGCCAGTGTAAGCCTTATTTTGGGATGGTGACTAAAGGGCTTCAGTCTCTCTGGCTGTGGGTGCTGAGTGGGTTACAGTTCAGTTTACAAATCTTCATTATTAACACCAACACGGCAAAAATGGTACAGGTGACCAACTTAACAAGTCACTGCCTCCGAACTCTCTCGCTCTCACCACGCCCACAATGCCTTGCGCAAAAGAAATGGAGAAATCAAGGTTACACCGATTACAGAACTCCTGCCATGGTATGGAAATGCATTTTTATATCTACTTTACACATTGGCATTTGAACATTCTTTTAAAACCTGACATTAGTGATTAGCAGAATACAGTTTTTAAAGTTTGCCACTGCTTATTTTACAGACTTTTCTACTGTACATCTTACAATAGTATAAGAGACAGTTCAGTTTAAACTTAAATAAGATGACAATGTTATGTAGATAACTAAAAAAATATAAGTGCAAAAAAGAGATAACATGCTACAGACCATGCAAGAATATTAATACTTTTAAGGAACAGAAAATATAAATCAAAAGACAGACTGGTTATATTTAACTTAAAGCACTACAAGATACAATAATGCTCAAATTATAAATATGTTTGTGCTCCTCAATCGTAATCATACCACCAAACCTAACAGTATATACACAAAGTAATGATATATTAAAAGATAACAAGAAGTAGATAACATCATATATTTATAAATACTTGCAAATGTAGTATTGATTGTTGTGGATGTTGTACTTTTGGATTTGTTATTGGATGGTGTCAATTTTTAAGAAGGCATATAATCAGGATATGATTAGTGTATCTCCTCTTTAAATTTATACAATTTTAAGGAAGATTGTCACCCTCAGCTGCCACCCAACTCATAGCCTCTTCAAGAATTCCATAACATTCAAAGAAATAATTGTCATGTCCCTAGAATGTCTTGTCCTTTCCTGGCCACTAGCTGTCACTATTTCCTCTTTTTCTATGCCTTTTTGCATCCTTGTCCCTTGTGGTTGTTTAGTTAACTATATCATTGCTGTCACCTACTTCTTGTTTCCACTGTTTTCTATTTAAGCCCACTCCTTCTGTCAGTCTTTTGCCAGTGTGTAACCCTGTAAAGATGTTTCTATGTCAACTGGTCTTTATTTGATTGTCTTTTGCAATTTTGCCTGCTGTAGTTACCCCCGTCTGAATAAACCCTTCTGCAATTTGACTCAGCCTTCACCTCCGTGCATACATCTGACTGGAACGTTACGGTAATTCCATTAGAAATCTCCAGGAGTGCACAGGGTTCAATTATCCCCTTGATGTGTTCATTAAGACTCCTGCATAACATTTTTAAACCAAAACAAGATGCCTCAAAAACAGTCTAAAACTAAGAGTTTGGACAGAAACAGTGATGTATATTCAAAAACAAACTGACATCTTTGATAAAGGACTATGTTCTTAATAGCACAGTTTTTGTAGTGATTCACTGAAGACAAACAAAAACATACCATAGAGGCAAAGCATTTCAAATTCACCATTACTGTAGTTATTTCGAATTTCATAATTTCCTAATTGTAAAAATGCACAGATACTCAGAAAAAAATTTACAGCAATAACAAAAACAGTTAAATGCATAAACACATTAACATTAATAACTACTATTGTATTATCCTGTGCAGACTACTATTGTATTATCCTGTGCAGAAGAGCAAGATTTAATATAGAATCATCTTTAATAATCTAGAGGAAAAAATAATTTTACAAAAACATTGTAATTTATGGGTAAAATTTTTACTTGTATGGAGTTAGAAAAAATGTTTCTAAATTACTTTTTCAGCCTCAAATAACTTCCCATATAATTTCAAACAACACTGCTAGCTAAGTTCATCAGAAGACAGAACCGTCTTGAAAACACCACTGGCATCTTATATTCAGTCCAATTCAACATGGTTCTTATGCCAGCTCCGAACACACAATGTTCGTTCTAGTAGGACATTGGAATCTTACATCCCAAAAATTTAACGCACGTTTACCATCTTGAATTGACATTAGATGAGGCAGCAGCTCAACATAGGACACACACACACAGACACAGACACACACACGCGTGCACACTGCAGAATCTTAGAGGCATGAATTGAAAACAAAGCCCTAGAGTCTTTTGGGGGGGGGGCAGCAAAAGAACAATAAAAAACTCAAAGGCCTCCACTGTAATTGCTATATTGTATTTGCTGTAGCATACAGCATGCTGCACCACAATATTTATAGAAGGCGATTAAGGCCAACCTGAAATCATCACCAGACAATCTCTCTCACCACATATATACTGAGAGCTCAGTTTATCGGTTTTGGGAGAGAAATGTCCTTCTGACCACAGAAAATATTAGTAGTGAGAATGTTGCTTGTTTCATTATGATTCTGCTCACTGTCACTTTTGGTTCAAAATACACTCCTGTTCTGTCTGCTCATGAATATTCAAAAGCATGGCTACAGACAGCAGTCCTGGCTTGAGTCCACTGACAGTAGCTGGAACACTTTAGCAAGGACTGGAAGGAAAAAAGAACTTAATCCTAATTGGATTACTTACTTACTTACTGACAGACAGACAGACAGACAGACAAACAGACAGATAGACAAACAGACCGAAACCTAATTTATAAATTGTTAGACTTCAATAAGTAGCCTATTGATTTCTATGCCCTGGCAAATGCCTCTGATAGTTACCGAACAAATCAGAAACCTTTGGATTCCAGATGAGAATTAATGATCATTAAAGCCCTTCACTGAACTAATTACTCTGGTGTGAGCAATTATATTTTCCTGTGTATATATACTCTTTTCTAAGTACATGTGGATCACCATTTGTCCTGGAATGTGAGGACAAAACATTAAGATGAATACTTCTGTCCCTGTCTGTACAATGTCTTATGCAATACCTCTGACAAATTTACTGAGAGCTGTACCAAAAAGGGTTTTTAAAGCTGTGTGGTAACTGGTCACATCAGTGAGATAAGCATGTAAAAGGTAGCCTTTTAGCTTACCTCACCTTCTGCTGTTAATCCACACATTTTAACACAAAACTGGAAAAATGTGTCAGCCCTTGGATAAACTCCTGTAATGCTTAGTGGAATTCCAGCTGTCTGTGTAAAACAGCTCCAAGGGCAAGCAAATAAAAAGCCTGTACATTGACACATTCTTTCCTGAAGAAAGATGAGATCAAAACACACCATGAACAGGCTATTAACACACTTCTTTGAACATCCTGGTTACTGGATGCATCCTTTGACCTGAACTAAACATACAAGTAGATAGCAAAACGGATCCAAAGAAAAGAAAAAAAACAAGGAAATGTTTCTTCCAGAAAAGAATAACAAATAAATAT